>JAGGAQ010006002.1:0-75122 GCA_017657225.1 Termitomyces sp. T69sscA | reverse complement strand
GTAACATTAACTTGAGTAGTGCCTAAATCCGAGGACCTTCAAATTGATTTTTGTGTTGTATTGGCACATATTGACCTTATCGCAGACCAGTTCCAGTAGAGTTTCACTGATCCTCTCAGGATTCAAGTTAAAAAAGTATATAATATTTATTCTCTGACAGGGATCAGGGGCATTGTGACTGCGATCTCTTAAAAAATGCATTTTGAAACACTAGGGCATTTTGAAACCCGATGTACGTGATAGTAAGGCTGCTGTAGTTATGTGAAAGTTAACTCGAATGATCTTTGCCTTACTCCGTATATGATAGTAGCAGCATTGGATTCGACCGAGAACAAATAATTTATGATCTTGATCTTAGCGGAGCTATACCGTTACTGACATGACGTTTTTCGTTGTTCGACAACTGGTTACCGGTTAATTCCTCTTCAACAATGAATTTCAGACACCGCGACAACCAGTGCTACCCTCCAAATCTCATTGTTCTCCCAACAGGACCAGTATCCCGCTTTGAGGCCGCCCTGATGGCCAAAGCTTCTTTTTACTTATATGAAAAAAAGCCCCGAAACCTCATTGCACCGGTTCTCCATCCCTGCACCACCACGCATCGCGGTGTCCTGGTTCTGTGCAGACTCGGAAACACATCATTCATATCTTGAACCCACACTCCTTTCCATCTCTCCCTCTTTAACTCGACCACGGCGCCCACAGACGCACCATGGGGCCCATCCACCTCTCTATCATCTCCGATCGGTTGGAGATCGCGTTGGGGGCCGTCCAGTCGTCAATAACATTTAGAAGCCACCACGGACACCGGCACAATGTAGCCTCAAAAACGCAATTGCGATGGTATCCCCAGCTACCCTACAGCCGAAGGATGACCGCGCAACCCAGGCAAAACAAACGAAGGATAGCAGACGTAGACAGAGATAGCCTATCGTCCATCGAAGGCCCAGATGGCTCAGAGACACTTGAATCGACCGGCGCTTCTCATAGGTTTTATTCCTATACTGTCCCACCAATTGCCATCGTACGTCCGTTTATATTTTCATGGCCCGGGAAAAGATGGACTGATCGACACAGACCTTGCCCCCTCAACCCCAACCCACATATGTCTTCACCGGAAACAGAAAAATCGTTGCCAATATCGCGGATTTTGATTATGACGCCGAGGAGGGAACGAGCGACACGGACACAGACACCTATTATTCCTATGAAGGGACGCAACTGAACTCTCCAGTGGACCTTGAAGGCAGTACTAAGCCTGCCTGGTTGGCAGGGCATCCCACGTTGCAGGCAGCCGCCCCGTGTCGGGAGTTAATCGAATGTGTAACAGTTCTATCCCCTCCTCCCCTGCATCATTCCGGGAAAACACGCAGCAACGTCGTGTTCATTCCTCGGGATGCACCTGGGACGTGTCGGTGAGTTAATTCATTTTCGCACCTTAAAAGTGCCATTCTTGACCTAATACGTCCGTTTAAGTATCCATGGCTGTGGCGATTGCAGCCTCTGCGACGCAACCAAGCCCTTCGTATATACCATCTAGAGGAATCAGCCTGGTTAAACTCTAACATTGCCATATTGAGCAACCACGCACCACGTTTGTACCATCAACATTCATCACCCCCATCACGCTACCTTCCACTCTTTTTTTTTCCCGGGCCATCCAGTTGTACAACGTAATTGTAACACCAGTCGCCTTTCCTGTACCTTTTATAATTGTTTCCGCGTCCCTGCCGAATGCTTCACACAGCGCATCATTCCAAAACAAAATAGATTAAAATCATTATACGCAGCTCGAATTCGAATAATCAATCTCAAGGACTGCAGCTGTATTTCTAGTCGAACATAGTATCAATGAACAAAGAAAGTGCACTTCTTCCTCCTTCATAGTTCGTAAATATTCCAGCTCTACATCGGTACGTCAGCATTGATGGAGGGGAAAAAAAGGAAACGGGAAACGAACTTTACGCCATAACAATCCCCAGTGGTCATTGATCGGCCCCTCAATACCGAACGCCATTCCCTTAAACCACCAGAACGTGCACACAATCGTACCCGCCGCTACACCGAATACGGTCCACTTCGTTCGCGTTGAGTACCGACGCGACGAGAACACGAAATGGTCGAACATATGTGCGCACATGAGCACGGAGAAATATAATGTTGGAAGCTGTACGTATCCAACAATATCAGTGTCATGATTTGGTAGCATACAGCAGCAATAGACGTACGTAGTGGTGAACATATGTTACTCGACCCATGATAAGAAATGGTACTAGGGTAAGATTACAACGATCAATTTTCGAGAAAGGGAGGGAACACAGGCCCAGCAACTCACGATAATGCAGCGCCCATCCAAAGAACGCAATCTTTCCCACGTACAAGAAATGGTCCCATTCACCTGAACCATCTCAGTCCTGATTCACAACAACCTAGAAAGAAGAGAACTCACGAGGCTCCATGTCAACATACTTCCTCTGCTTCCTCAACACATATACTCCAAGTACGAGGACGGCCAAAATCAAACTCACAGAGCCTGCCCATGCTATGACAGGCGTACCCAGGAGGTAATACTTGATCTGTGTATCGCCCCAGCCGCACATCCGCAAGCCAAGGTGAAGGAACGGCCAATCAAACGGCTTGGAAGCAAGGATATCTTCCTTGTCCGGGTCTGGTATAAGCGCATTGTTCGAGGTCATCATCGCTACGTTGAGATGCCAGAAGTCGCGCAGGAATGGCGAGCGATAGAATTTCACATCTGCAGAGGGCACTATGTATCACCAAAATAAATGTAAGTCATGAGACTCAGTAGGATGGAGAGGGACGTACATCGATCATTCCAATGACTCTCCACATTCCAATACGTATGTACGTCCTTCGGATTATTCTCCTTATCACAACTAACCTCGACCTGTTTGTATCCCCACTGCGGCAGAATGGCGTTCGCAGCACGAAGGTAACATCCAAGCTGTTTATGGCGGAACCTCAACCTCGTCGTGAGCGAATGTATACGATCAACATGCTTGCGCTTTATATCATCGACTACCTCGACTTGCCAATAATCGCCTACATCTCCAATAGTAGAGTTGCCGTAGCAGGAAACTTCATAGTTGAGCTTCGTGATGGGCGCGAGGATGGTGTGGGAGTGGAGATTACGCGAGGTGGGAGCATGTTGGAGTCGGATGACGTCCCCGTCTTTGAGGAACCTCAACTCTCCGTTCGGGTTATACTCCGGCTCCTCCCACAAGGGAAGAATGATCCAGTCATTGTTTTCATCTTTGTAGTGGTAGCAAGTAACTTGTTGCTGGTTGGAACCGACGGGATAGGTTTGTACGTGTGAATGCAACAAGCCACCACCCCAACCCATGTTCTTGAGGGTGATCTTGGAGCCGTAGGCGACCTCTGTGTAACGTTAGAATTATGAGATATGCAAAATTGGAGTGGACACACCGAGGGGGTTTCGCGCAAAATCGTTGCCAACTAAGTTGGCCTGGAAGAGCGAACTCATCTGGGCATCACCGGGGCCAGAATGATTCAGCACCAAAAAGTGGATTTTAAAGGAAGCCATGAAGACTAGGACGGGGACGATGATGAGGCACACCACACGAGCGGCCCAGTGTCTCGCTTGGTCTTGCTAAAGTCTCAATCAGACGAGAGTTCGGGTCGTCGCAGGCCAATCACACGCACCACGGACATCTTGAGGTCTCCAAACTTTTCCCAAAGGTCTTCAATCGTGTACAAGCCGACCAAGGCCGTGACAAAGAGACCAACCATTTTGACGCTTTTGACGAGTTAAGATCCATACCTGTGGATTAAGAGTAACAAACCTTGTTACCAAGCCGATAGATATACCCGTAAAGAGCAACCATGACCACCAGTCAAAAGAGAAGGGTCTGAGCAAAAGTCAGGATGATAACTAGCGACAAAATTCCCTTACTCACTGGTATTGTTGATTGTGGAATTTTGTGAGACAAAAAACGGTAAGGAACGTGAAGAATAGAAGCATAGAATCCAATAAAATAAATCGAGAGATGCAGAGCCATCCGACGTCTAAAAAGGCATCAGACGGCACTCAATGAGAAAGAAGTAATGATACACACCAAGCAAAACCATAAGAGCCACGAGATGGCATGCCCACTGGCTCATGCCCAATTCTACCGCGGTGTACCAGCCTAGCGGCACCATACCCACCCCGAACGTCGCCAGCATTACACGCATCGCCACATATGGCACATGATCTGGGTAAGTTTCGCCACTCTTGAACTCGAAAGACCCATCATAACCTGACAGCAGACCAGCGAGACCAACAAGCATCTTTCCCAGAGGCGGATGCACGTCGAAATAGAACTCGCGTTTGAGATAATGTGAGCCAAACTTGCCAAAGTGGGCCTCATCCCACACGACGACGTTCGACTTGCCAATCTTGTAGAAACGAGACCAGCATGAGAGAAGGGTATACACAATCGGCGATACGTGTTCGAGATTTTGCTGTATAAACTCGCGCTGCGACTGTGGTGTAACACGTGGAAGTGATTGGGCTAAGAAACACACTCACGATGTTGGTCGCTGGCGGCGCTGGTGGTGGCGGAGGCCGTCCGCTGCCTATGCGAGTCTTCACAGCTCGAATTTTGTTGTAGACGTCCTTCCCGTCATCGTCGTAATGGCCATTATGAACAGAAATGGGTACGTCGTCATGAGCGCTCTTAACAGTGCGCCTGCGCGCCTTCTCTTCGCTCATGTAGTGCACGGGTAGTTCTTCGGGAACAGGCCAGTGGTTGGAGGGATATGGGACTTCTTCAAATTCAGAGGAAGAACGCGGCGGAGTGTCGGAGTCGTTCCCAAAATCAATCGCGACCTGAGCCGGTCTCATTAGCTAGAAATTGCCAGAAACAAGGAAAATGCGTCGCAGCCACGACTGAGATGGAGGTTAAGGACAAGGTCGACAAGATCAGATTGTTCTGGGTGAGCCAGCAGAATTCACCGCCATTGCAGCTCTCCCAGGCACATGATCACTTTGCCACGTCAAAAATCTCATTTGTCGACGCTTCTTTGGAGATTAAGCAATATATAGAAAAGGAAGTAGACAGCCAAGCAAATATCTACTACAAATAAAGACTTGGCAACGATATGTGTACAAACTAGATTTTCATCCAACAGATGAGAAAACACGGAGAAGGTGAATCAGGTACTTTTTGCGTGTCGCTGGTAGATAGCTGCAGAAAATTATCAGTATGTATTTCTGATCATACAAATGTCATAACATACCAGAAACCATCGCATGATCTCGCTCATAAGGCTCTAGAGTTACCTGTTCCAGAGGCTTGAATCTGCTTTGTTTTAGTCTTTGCACTTCGGACGCGAAAACGGTTTCCGGGGGTACTGTTGAGTCAACACAACTGGCTTTGATGGAGATGACAGCATGGCCACCGTCCTTGAGGAAGCTGTCTGCATTGAGGGCGACGATACGCGCCTGATCTGGCTGCGCGACATCTGCAAAAATGACATCCACCGATGAGAGCAACATCCGGTACTTTTGCGGCAATCGGGCATCTTCAACAATGGCTAGGAAGGGGTTCATACGACATCGAAACACGAAAATTAAGTGCTCACGGATGACGTTTGTGCGCTTTTTGGCCATGTTGATCAGGTCACGGCCTGATCGTGGCGAGAATTCAACGGCGTACACGATACCCTCCTACGTCAAGAGAAAAGGGGAAAAATTAAACGCAAAGGCTAACGGAAAAGATCGACAAGAGCACTCACCGGCCCAACGATATCAGCAACATGACTGACACTCGTCCCACTCGCCGCACCAAGGTAAAGTACTTTCGCACCTGGCTTGATAAAGATTTCATCCAACCCACCAAGTACACCTGCAGCAAGCTTGGACCTGAAGGGATTCCACACCCTATACTCCGTCTTCGTGCCCTCAACGTCTCCATCAATAGCTATCCGCTTCTCTCCATACACCGACTCGCCGGGTACAAGATTTTTCGTTACAAGCATGTGTTCCTTGCCCTTCGCGATGAAAACACCAGGGTGTCTGTGCGGCTCAAGCACGGTCTTGGCGCCGCCCTTCGCACCGCCTCTACCACCTCTGCCGCCGCCGCCGCCACGCCCACCGCGACCGCCAGGAGCACCACGACCGCCCCGTGCGAACCCTCCGCCACGGACAGCTCCACCTGGACATTGAGACAAAGGTCAGTACTTGCATTTGTATCCGATTTCGAGCAAAAGCTGACCACGTCCTCCACCACGTCCTCCACGACCACCACCTCTGCCTCCGCCTCTTCCACCTCTATCTCCTCCACCTCGTCCACCAAATCCACCGCGCCCACCTGGTGCTCCTGTGCCATTCAAGAAACAGGAGATCAGTATTTCGAGGAAGGTTCATTAGGGAACACGCACCAAATGCCATCAGTTAGTGTCTTGTACGCTGAGGGTATAGCTTTGACGATGATGTTCAGTTTGAGCAAATTTTTTTGCTGATTCCCAAACTGGGATGGATGTAAACAAGTGCAATTGTGGAACAAGTTTCGGGTGTTCGGATATCCTATCTTATCTCACAACTCGATGTCACAGAGCGTCACGGTCTTTCCTGGACCACTCAGTCGCCGTAAGCCATGCACCAAGCAAATCTGAGTTTGGGATCATGCTCAAGTCTTGTAACTCTGGATCAATTGTCGACCTGTATGGGCATAAAGTCTAACAAGTTTTGAAGATTCATAGATGCACATGCTCCAGAATGTGGTCCTACCGTACAAAAGCCTCTGGATATTATTAACAATTCTATTTCTATATTGAGTCTATATACTGCCTCTCTCGCTCCTTGACTGAATACATCTTCTACGTACTTATGACGCCACGTCACATGGTACTACTGAAGACAAGAGCCACGAAAATCCGCGTTCCCCCGCGTACGCGAGAATGCGGGCCGGCATTCCAGCCATTTTTGGTCTTCCATTTCTTGTGAACTTTGGATAAAGTTTAGGGAGGCGAGCATTGGTTATGGCTTGAACCTTCATGCTCATTGTTGCATTGCAGCCATTGGCATAAACTTTACCCTTTCATTCTTCCATCCTCACGGCAACCAACCCTCTAGTAAAATCCACATGAACCCTTAAAAGCCTCCGTCTGTGTTACTATTCATTTCGCTAACCGCCCGGGTTATCCTCGACTCTTCACTCGAACTCAGTTCACCCGGTGTTTCGCAACCTTGAATCGAGTGGCATAGGATCGATGTCAGGGGTGAGATCTAATTGTATCGCAAGTATCGCAAGTATCGCAATGACGATGTCAATAGGCATCCATGCGAGAAGAATGTGGCGCTCTCTTGTTCTTATATCTATCCAGCACTATCACCGCGGGATTAACTTCCCGCCGCATCATATACCACACAGTAAACATCTAAAAGAGGACTCCAGGTTCTCTCAAGAAATGTTAGGACTAATTAGGTTAACTTGGTCCTCCCATTCTTCAGGGACTCACCATTGGCTATTAGGGGATTCACATCCTTTGGATCCGCAACGCACTTTGGTTCACATGGTATGATGATCAAGCAGTCGTCAACTCGCTTACATTGCTCTGGAAATCCTACCTTTCCGCAAGCTGCTAGTACCTGCAAGGCTGTTTGACTCTTGGGCATACTTGTTACGATATTCCGGTGGAACCGGAAACGGTAGATCTCTAAGCCGTAAAACACTTCTTATGTAAGGAAGAATCATTTCAAGTCTCCGTAAGTTACTAAGTACACGTCGAGGGTGCAAAAGATCATTTGATGCATATTACATGGCGGTTGACTCGTGTTTCTTTTTCATGCTCTCAGAAAGCAGTTCCGTGATCTAACCACTGCTCAATTTCCTTCTTCCTCTCCTCCTCATCCCTTTTCCCCTTCTACTCGGCCCCTTCAGCTCATATCCCAGAGCATCGTGTAATAAATGGCCGACCAACCTAGTTCCAGCTTTCAAAGGAGCACAAGGGGGAATTCTACGACTGGAACACCGAGATCGCTTTCCGATGATGGCACGTCGTGTTCATCGACACCAGCGCGCGACAAGGAAAACAAATATGAGCATTGTTGAGAGAAGACTTGCACGATACGTCAGATATGTCAGATTCTCTTTCTCTTGTCACCCCTTTCGGATATCCGCAGCGCGCCTCCGTGCGCGATCGGTATTTGTAGATCTTTGATATCAAACCTTAATATTTTTCTCACCAGATAATCTTTAGCTACACAAAATAACCCTCAGTCGAACTCATACCTACCGGAGTGACTGAGGGTGAGCTAGTTTACTTAGTTCATATTTACCAACCGACTTACACATCCTGTAGACTTACATCGTAACTCTACAGGTAATATAAATCAGTCGAACTCATACCTACCGGAGTGACTGAGGACTTACATCGTAACTCTACAAAGTCAAATGATGCCAATATGTTTACTATAGCATTACCTTGTCCTGACTTTGAGGACAAGATTAGACTTCTAGGAATGACCGTGGCTTGAGGGGAAGAGTTGGATGAAATAATAGCAATCCAAGTCATTAGTAATCTTACATATCAGCCACCACACTTGCTCATACTTGAGCTTATTCATCTTAACCACTATATTGTGAAATATTCTAGCATCTGTTGGAAGTAAGGATCGCGACTCGCAGGTAACGGCCACGTGAGCATCACGTGGTAACTGTGCCGCAATGGGAGGGAAGAGAAAAACAAAACTGTACAGTCGCAGGGAGATTATGATCGGATACGGGACAACACACCTCAGTCGTTTGCTACATCGGCTGAGGTGTGTATAACTCAATATACCGTTAGGAAGACATACTGATACTTATTGTAGTATTACTTGTCAACAGGTACAGACACAAAATATATAAGTCGTTTGCTACATCGGCTGAGTATTACTTGTCAACAACATCACCATACAAACAGTACATATACCTTCTTGAAGTAGTAGAAGAATAGTAGTAGAAAAATAACACTAATTGTTCAACTGCTTCTAAAAGTTGGCCTTACAATATGCCTGTGCTGGCTGGTGCAGTGAAACTCAAGCATGGTCCTCACTGCCAGCCACTTGAGAGTAAGCTGATCACTTAATCCTCTTTGGAGGGGAGTTCCAAAGCATGTTGAATCAGCAATGCTGTGGGTTTGCCCCACAAAAGGAGGAACACAATTGTCTTTGTATGTCTATCGAAAGTGATTTATAGCCTATTAATTGATCCGCAGAATTTGCCGTGACTCTTTGCTTGGGACACAATCACTTCATGATGGAACTTCATACAAAAACTATTTTCGAATCGACAATGACTTGATCAACCACTGCTGGAACACAAGCAACATTGTCATTCCAATCCACGTCTCGACACCAGCACACATCGCTCAGGGCCCAATGTCGGGAAAGGGGGAGGCACCAACTGAGAAGGAACTCCTATCGTGCGAGTGGCGCATAAATCTCTGAACAGATTATCTAGGAGATACCGGAGGCAAGCTCGTGTCCACGGTCAACATTAAGTGACCATTGTGAGGGTTACGAAAGTCCCAACTGCTTGGATCATATTCTGCTGAATCGCAACTGTAACACGAGCTCTCACTGTCGCGTTTACCGAAGGTCTGAGCAGAAGCCGGGCGCTGATCTATTATATCCACCACCGACCAAGCGGCCGGGATTATGTACGACTTCTCCACGTTGTGATCATGAAGCACATTAGAATAGGTAGGCCGTGGAGGAGCGGGCAGTCCGACAAACTCGTTGGACCTTTGATGACTATGAAGGCCTACGGAACTAGCCGTGGCAGGAGAGAACTTTATTGCTTCCTCTGGAGTGATAGATCGCTGCAGGGTAGATTCGTCGATCTTACATTTAAAAGAGCCAGAAGATAGATTGCGATGGCTGTAGTAGCTTTGCACACTTGCGGATCGCTCCTGGTGGACTGACAGTGGAGAACATATAGTTGGGCGTAAGCCTAAGGATGCGACAGTAGACGGATTGAACGTAGCGGTCGGGTAGCTCTGCTTCAATGTCTGATATCCCTTGGAAGGATCATATCCCATTGGGTTCTCCTTTTGGGACGGAGTATCAAGTACAGGACCAAGAACGCGGAAAGTATTGTAAAGCAGTGCTACATTGATGACGCCTAGTGACTGTCAGTGCATGAAGCGTTGTTTACTAAGTAACTTGTCTCACCGAGCATGAACAAGCATGAATGACCAAAAACGAGGACTCCAGAAGGCACGGTAAAACCTGACAGATTCAACAAGCGAGTCACAGAGTAAGGAATGAGAAACACGATATAAGCTGCAAACTGATTAGACACTCGGCAAAGCCAGAAAAGCCTCCACCACTCACCGAAGGGATACCTTCCAACACTGGTAAGTAAGTATCCGATGATCATAAGCTTGGAGACAGCTTACCAGAGCATGCTCCTCGCGATTCGGGCTACAAAACGATGGTAATTTTCGGCCACCTTTCCCGATGACCAGCGTTCATGAGGATCCAATGTGATCCTAACGCCGCCTTTTATATTCAATGTACCACGGAGAACGAGGAATATCACAGAATACAGGATAGCAGAGAGCACTGATGCAGCGAAAATCTATAGAACTTTATGAGATAAGTGAAACTTCCGATGGCGAGGAGACGGACCGGGAAGAGATGATAGAACAACTGCGCTTTTGGATGGACTGGTCTGATGCCACAAGAAATGTCGCTTACACCGTAAACGGGACCCAATTCAGATCGTTGTGGATTAATGAAAGGACCCGCAGCTGTTTCGATAAAGTATGAATAGGTCAGACTAGTAGGTACGCACGGAGAGTACCTATGAGCCCTGCGGAAATCCATCCAGCGGTAATAGTTATCGTAGAAACAATGCCGCACTGGCGCACTTGCATCACGAGAGAGTTGAATGTGTGCACAGCCATGAAAACAGTAAAGTATGCATTGGCCCAGTTACCGACCTGCATCAGAACGGCTAAGAAGACATGAGCTAATTGAAGAACGAAATGCTGACGTCCAATACCTTGTACAATGCAAAGGCTACCTTGATAACACATCAGGATTACTATTGTCCGTAAACCAACGAGACAAAAACCTTCTGTGATTCCCTTATCTAAGAGCCATTGAAAGCCGATAAGACCAGAAACATCGCTGACGATATTACCAACGAGTAAACATATGGCATAGTAGCCAAGCTGTGTGTTGAAAAAGACATATTCCTTAGGCTTGGAAGCCTTGGGCGATATTCGCTGAATGATAGCAAGCCATAGGACGCGAAACACAACAGATACGAGAGCGACGGAAGAGAGGAGTGCAAAGATATCCACAACCTGAACGGGAAATTAGAGTAAGAATCACAAACAATAATTTAACTATTTTAAACTTACAATCATGCCATTGACCTGCAGCGGAACAAAAGATGGGTCATCTCTCATTGAAAAGCTCCACAATGGAACAAACTCTGGATAGGACATCATAGCTTAGAATTTAAGGACCAAAGACAGAATGATAGACTGCCTGAGTGTCAAAAATGGTCGCCCCGCGACGATACCTTGAAGAGATTATATCTTCTGGAGATATTGAGGGAACCAGTCCGAAAGGAAAGAGTAACGAGCTGGAACTTGAGTACTCAAGGGAAGGAAACTCAACAATATGATTGATTGAAGTTTCCAAGGAGGCATATTTACAAATGTTTACTCGTGGCAGTTCGCGCGGTGCATGGATACGAGACTTTAAGCTTCAAGCTATGTCCTATGCAACATGCATCATGATGAGTGGCTACGGGGAACCAAGACAGAACCTAACATCCAAACATCATGCTTCTTTTGGACCGAGCTCATACATGCTTGATCGTCGCTCGACGCTCGACGCCTCGAAAAAGTTACTATCATATGTGTCGACGAGGACAGAAAATTAGTAGCAAATAGTTCATACCCGACTAAAGAATTGCTCGATACCTCGCGGTTCCCCCTTCCGACTCTTTTTCTTGATTGAGGGGTTCTTTGACGGAGGCTTCGAGGTATGCTTCGCACCACCTATCGACGACCTTAGAATGATAGGCTGACCGCCCAAAGTCTCCTTGGCTAGATCCTGGGCGAAATGAAAATCGTCGTGTTCTAAACGCAGGGCGGCTAGCTGCTCCTCCCCATCCAAAGACAATGGTGAAGGGATCGATAGCCTTTTGCCGCATCTCGAGCAATTATAGGAAACCGTTTGCAAATCCGAACGCTGACATTCTGCCTGAACGTTGTCACGTATCTCATTGTTCTCGTCAGTGAGATCACCATCAGTAGATATCCGACGACAGTCGTCGTCATCATCGCTGTTATCATTACGTTGTCGTTTGACGGGTTGACCAGCTCGTAAAAAGCTTTCGATGCTTCGTTGCCCATGCTCAACACCCTCGAGGCCAGTGAATGCAAGCGAAACATTCGTAACTTTCATTACCAGATTTGTTCCAACGAGGTCTTTCCACAGTGCATTAGCAGCCGCGAAAATGATATCTACCGTGAGTTCTGGCGCGAACGGAAAGACAGCTTGTTTTGATTGACCAGTATGATAACCTGAAAACAATGGAAGCGACTGTCAATGTTGTGAAAGAGCTTACGTGCCTCTCCTGACACGCAGAACAATGGATTTGGGCCATAAATTTGGGCTAGTTTCACGAGCCTCCCTAAGACGGAGCGCGAGTTCCGCAGAAAGGACTCGTATCCAATGAAGTCCTTCGGAAGCATTTGTGATAGGTTGCGGTAGATTTTTTGAGGCCAACATGCTCTTGTTGATTGTCGATTTCTTTTCTTTCACTGCCATGTGACAGTCAACATTTGTAATCACTTGAGGGCAAAATATTCGAAGACCTTCAGATCTGTCGATACCACTGAAAAGGGAAATTAGACGGAGTGCAGGTGACTCAGGGTTGACCTACCGAAGAACTTCATATACCCAGAGGGATTCTTCCCCGAATTTGCGCTGCATCAACTCTGTAGCGTGATGAGTGTTAGATACTAGGATACAATGTATAGCATGCCTAAGCTTATGGATCTATTGGCCTGGTTCAACAAAGCGTCACAATTGGTTGAAACATCTACATACAAGAGGTCTTCGACAGTAGCTGCTTCGAATTCTGACGCTATAGCAATACCAAGTTTACCGCCCAAAAAACGGATCTGATTTCTCGTAAGCTTACATGTGTGCAGCTCACAATCAAAGACAGACCTTCTGGAAAGGAAGTGGGCGTAGGTAATCTGGAATAGCAGCATTTCTAAGGATGCTCTTCGAAGTGTTAGAAGTTATTCCAAGTTAAATTCCGGAGGCGTCACCTGGTTCTTCGGTTTTTTGTACGATGCTGTTAACTATGAGATTTTAGGGCAGTAAACATCTTACAAGGTCGACTGAAAACCACCTTGGCCAGGAATTTATTCCTCGATATTCCCTGTGTGTAGAAAACACTGTCAAGCTTCAGTATTCAGCAAGCTTTGAATCTAAACCCACTGCAGATGTCGAATATCCAAGTTGTTCATAGACCTGTCGTCTCGCCGCCTCCATCAACTCTGCTCCAATCGACAATGCGATATCATGCCAAGTCGGTGATGCTTCCTGGATATCAGGGATCAAGTCTGTGCTATTGTCGCCTTCCGGCTGGGTAGGATGGATGGGTATCACAATTGAGTGTTTTATATCGTTCCACGAAAAGGGCGGCGGTGGCGGTAATGGGGGGTCAGCCCCATCAGGCGCATTGGACGGGACTTGTGCGAGATAAGGGTATCTTTCAAGAAGAACTTCACGAACGCGCTTGGAGAAATCGAAAAATGCTTCGTCAATTGACGCTTTTTCTGCGGATGCTTAGACGGAGAACTGTCCTTGGCCAATCAACGCACCAATTTCGACCCGTGGAAGACATTCCTTAAACTTGGCAGCAATCTTTAGACTCTCTTTACGATAATAATCCAAGGACACCTGACCCAACCAAGTCGTCGAACTGTTAGTGTACGTACACCTTAGCCCCTTTACAGGTCTCACCTTATGTGTCTTGGTATCAACATCATCCCAATATCCCGGTTGCTTCTCGCCTTCCTTGTAGGTAGCCACATGCACAATCTTTAGCTCAGGGTGTTTTGCCTGCAACTCTTTCATGTTATACTTTTTGAGCCGAGTGATGCCAAATTTCCTCGCAGGATAGTTGATAGCAATCAGTGCATCCCATTGCAACACGACTAGCGGTGTGTCCTTATCTAAACCAAGACGAACCATCTCACAT
Organism: Termitomyces sp. T69sscA; assembly: GCA_017657225.1. NCBI lineage: Eukaryota > Fungi > Basidiomycota > Agaricomycetes > Agaricales > Lyophyllaceae > Termitomyces > Termitomyces sp. T69sscA. Next base: position 60,867 of record JAGGAQ010006002.1, on the reverse strand, counting down.
GCCGCATAAAACGCATCACTGTCGCAAAGCGCGATAACACGCAGTGGGTCACGAACGCCAAGATTGTGCGAGTGCAAATGTCGGTAGGTTATAAGCGGGTTAAGATCTTCGAATTCGTGATCTGCCATCTTCCCTTTCCCTTTCCATGTTGCTGACATGAGCGCGCCTTGGCGAGATTGTGTTGAACGGAGCAAATTGAAAGCAAAAGAGTAAAGTGAGAGTCAGAGGCTTACATGCACACGTGATGCTCGCGAATCAAACCTCAAGCTCAAGTGTCCAGTTCAACGCTGAAAACGTCGACGGCTGTAGGCCTAGGTGGGTCATCGACTCATCATGCCAGTGTAAGTTTCTGTTTTGGAAAGAACACATCTTGAGTGGAATATTGTCATGAAATGCTGGTAGACGTGGATTGGACGTGGATCAAGTCAGCTTTGAAGGTATGATGGATAAAGATATTTTTATCCAGATATCTCGATCTCAATCGGCCGCGGGGCATCCTGTATCGCAACTTGAAGCCAGATATGCGATGTACGCACTAGAGTATATTACTTGATAAGCCATTCTTTTTTATCTCTTTTCTCTGATCCAGCTATGTGGGAGGGAAACGTTTAAACCGTTGAATACACCTGAGTCGCTCGGGCCCTCGACTCGACCTTTCCTCTTGGACAATGTGTTTTGTACGTTAGATCATTGGAGAAATCTTCGGCCATTTGTTAGAATACCATGCATGCTCGCGACGCAAGCTACAAATTTGCTCGTTGACAGTAAGTAATCGTCTGATAATGATGGATCGATGACTATCAATAATAAGTAGGCGCACAGTTCATCCGACGGATTTACATATTTCAAGTTTACACCTCAGACTATAATTATGTCATGCCATGGACCTAGTTCACGTCGTTAGTCTCTCGAAAAGCCGCTTAGGCGGCAGACTCAAGTGTCCTCATCGTGCTAATATCCACAGACAGCAAGTCCTGACAACAATTTGTAAGTCAACAACCACAAGAACGAGTAAAGAACATTCCGAACCTTTCCAGCCCTGACCTCGTCGAGTGTCGGCATTAGGCCAAGGCGTAAGAGCTCCGATGCCTTGCTGACAACAGGATCATTTTGCATGCTTAACAACCAAGAATATGAGTCTCGATTAATTCATTCACAGTGTCACTGACCTGGCAACGGCAACAATTTTGCCTTTTTTCCCATAGTAAGCAATAAACTGCATGGCACTTTAATAACGAAGCTCAGTTTGTACCGTAGACAAGTACCTTCATCTCGCCAGGATCACCTGATATGAAGATATCGTCATACTCATGCCCAACGCCGCAGTATCTCAATTGCTGACCCTCTTCAACAACAATGACCTAAAGCGAGCAGCGCGAAGACAATACAAAACTCACGGGCACTCCAAAATACAGGAACCTTCACAAATTCTTGAGGCGACCCAGAAATGGTTTTTCCGATTGCCCGACCATGGTTGCTTGCAACCTACAAACAAGGAACGCAGTTGTATCATCCGGCCAAATTCTCATGGACAACACGGAACAAACATTCCAATGCTCAATTCGAGAGTAGTCCCCTGTGACCTGAGGATAAATGGCGATGTCGCCTGACGGATTTAATTCCATTGATTATTGAATAGCCGATAGCAATCGAGGTGACTGACCAACGGCATAGACATTCTCCTGATCCGGACCGCTCTGTACGCGAAGGAATTTGTCGACCTTGATGCCTCCGTCCTTCTCAAGCGCGATACCACTTCCTTTGACATATTCGGTGGCAGGAAGGACACCCACGCCCATGATAACGAAGTCAGCTGGCAGCGTAATCCCATTTACAACAACGCCTCCAGCGAGGTGTGGGCTCCCTTCCTGCGAAACGATCTTCTCAACCCTGCTCTCCATGTGGAACTTGACACCTTGTGACTCATGGTACTGCAATAAGAACTATCAGCTCGATACAGCAGAGACTCTAAAGCAAAGCGTACTTTCTGGAGACCAGCACCAACCTCCTTGCCAAGAACACCTTCAAAGGGATGCGCCTCCATGCCAATAACGTCAATAGAGGCAAGCTTTTTCCTTGAGACAGCGACTACAATTTCCATGCTGATAAAGGAACTCCCGATCACCACCAATCGTTTCCCCTCCTTCGCCGCTGAATAATCAAAGAGAATTCAGGCATACATAGACAGCATTCTGGAAAAGAGACTCGCCTGCTTCGACTTTTTGCGCATCCGCGATCCCTCTGAATGTATATACATTCTCCAGCTGTGCGCCCTCAACAGGAAGCCGACGAGGAGTTCCTCCAGTCGCAAGGACAAGCTTGTCGTAGGCCAAAGTCTCTTTCCCCCCATCTAGAGCTACTTCCTTCTTCTTCAAATCAAGGGAAGTCACCTCCTACGTACTCTGTTAATAGAAAACAGAAACCGCCCATGATCGAAGTGAACGTACTACGCCCAGTCGGATCGTAGTCCCATATTTGATTTTTAATTCACCAGCAGTTTTCCATTCTACCTTCGTAGCATCGGTTATGAGGGCCTTGCTGAGCTTCGTTCTTATATGTACAATGAGCGAGCTTGTACATCGAAGTACATTGTTCATACATTACCTGTCAATGGGCGTATATGTCTCTTTCGAGAGAATCGTGATGGACGATGAGTATCCATGCTTAGGAAGATGTGAGATCATGGCACAAAGAAATGGATGTGATACAAACTTCTCTGAGGCTTTCAACCGTATGAAACGCCGCAGCTCCACCGCCAACGATGATGAGCCCCTTTCCAACTGAATCCATCCCACTGCTTAACAACTTCGATGGTCTCGCCTTGTTATTATTTAAAGTGTGAGCAGGGTTGGCTGTTACGTAAATTTTTCCGTTTAAAACATGGGTTTGGAAGGAATGAAGTGCACTTGGAGCAGGTGCATCCTCTGTCGCATCCAAATCAATAGATTTTCAGTTGATACAGTATAACTCATCACCGATGTCTCCAGTGCAGACATTGAAGCAGGCTGTAAACGCCGGCGTAAACGAGTGTTACCGCAGATACGCGATGGACAAACCTCCATGCCATGGGCTTTGATGGACGCCGAAGTCTTGTAAATGCGCATATAGTTAGTAGATTGATGGGCACATACCATACAACTCTAGCGTCAGAGGTAAAGACACCCTTCGCTAGAGGCGCACCATAGTGGGTGCAGAACGCACTAGTGGCATAAATCTTGTCTCCAAGACGTGACAGAAGAACTTTGCCCTCTTCAAAAGTAACTTCTTTCCTGGGCATCAGCACAACTTTTTGAGTTGGACTCAAATGCGAAAGATCGCCGACATACATCTGACCGTCTTGAAGTTCAGCGTCGTCAAGGACAGCGATACTTTTGGTTGACATCCTGCGCGTGAAGGTAGGTAGAGTATACTTTCGTGAAACGATACTTGGAAATCGAGGAAGACGATAGTGCATCCACTGGTCACATTACTAGTGTGGGTAGTCCAGACATTCTGACATCAGATCTAAATCAGGTCGACCAATTGGGGCCTTGCGATTTCGTTCATGACGAACCCATGATGAAATTTGGAATCAATCCTTGTTTGTGCGGCCCGGAACAGCCGGAAGAGCGGTGGAATTAGGACTGAAGTGCCCGAATTTCTTATTACTCAACGAGATGATTGTCATTGGTGTCAGTCAAATTATCGTTCTATCCTTTGATCAAAGTGTGCATAACCACTTCGCCGTAGGAGGATCATTCGTTACCTTGATAACAGATCCTCCCATGGCGACGCGAAGTAATGCAAGCATAGCAGCCCGTAAAGAATCGATGTCAAGAATTTTCAAACTTAACGGAGGCTGAGATTCATAACTGTCCCGTACACACCTGTTTTGATCGTATTCTGAGGCTATCCTGCGGTCTCAACCCAGGTGTTCTAGCCCCTAGTACTCCTTTAGCACTTGGCAGAATTTCCGTTCGATGCGAATTGGAGAAAATGCAGGTCGACGCGTGGTAGGCGGGTAATGAAAAAGCGGCGAACAGGTTCATTTGTTCAATAATCCGCTTCACAAGATATTGTTGCAAGAAGTGGGAGGGATTGATGGCAAGCCTACGGAATTGTTGTCCTGAATAAATTGACGTTCTGCGCGTCTTGCGTAGATAGGACCCGTGCCCTAGAATTGGTCATTTCTGGCTAACAGGAACAGTGTGTGAAAGCCGGCGGATTGGACGATCATGTATTGATTACGATATATACAAGAAGAGATGTAGGACTGCTGAGGTTTATCTAGACCTGCCATGTTTGTTTCGATCTGGTTGGTAGAGCCCTGCGAGCTGAGCTTATGACACGAGATTTGTCGGAATGACTTCGTCAGCCAACTAGACGACACAAGTTGGACACAAGCGTGAGCAATCATGCATCATGATCTGTCTTGATAATTCATGGGAAGATGGGACGATCCGTTCTGACATTGTAAGAAAACGTTATGAACGCGTCACTTACATGTGACCGCGTCCGTATTTTTTGGCCCTGCTTGAACTTGGATATAAAATTTTCAAAATCCCCTCCAGGTATTTAGCCGTAGGGTCAGAGAGACGTTGTTCCGTTGGGTTCAGCCCCTCAGGTCTCAGATATTATCGTGCACCGTGGTCAAGTAATCGAAACATCTGACAGATCCAGTTCGGTTGCGGCGTGCAGGAAATTGAGAGCACGCTGAGGCGCAGGACGTGGAAAACAGTACATGTCAAAGACCAAGCAATAGCAAGAGGATTGACGATGCATTTAAGTGGGGACTCACAAGCAGACTCATTGAGGGAGAGCAAAACAGTGAGAAGCAAGTGGAAACAGTTTACTCCGTTACTTCTGCACTACACGTACAATGCATAATCCTCAAGTTTTTATATCTCTTGCCAGAATGCATCGTATGCAATTGTTCTGAATGAGCTCATCTTTTACCATTTAGTCTGATCGTCTCCGTGCAGATATCAGTAATCCCGCCAAATTTCGGCGACTAAAACGACACGCCATACATGCGAATATATCTGGTCTCGTAAAGGCAAGCCAGGGCCCGGAATGTTATCTTAAGGTTGATCACCGGTTTCCAAAGGTTGGAAAGCCTGGAGTCCTTGTCTTCGAAGGAACTAGGGAAGCAGTCTCTACTTTTCTTGAGAACGCTCGCGGTATGTGGGGCATATTTTCAAGCGTTTCTTCGGTGTCCTATAATCTATCAAATAGGCCTTCGCTATCTCCAATTCCAACATGTCGATACGCAGCCCATGGCGATCCACGCACAAGGCCATTTATCACAGTCCAAAGTCGGATTACACGAGGTCGAAGATATGCGGTCCCTAGTCGATGTGTTGGACGCAATCGGTCTGAAAGCTTGGTTTCGGAAACAAATGACAATGGACAAAGGTCCCTATGCATGATTTTGGTTACAATTTCAAATCTTGGCTACGTCGTGTACGGTACGTGGCCGACGGATATCCAGCATCCCGAAAATATCCTCACCACCAACTGTCAACGATCCCTTCCTTCACGGTCCCTCTCTTCCCGTTTGAATTTCCCTTGGCAACTCTCTCACGCTGGGCTGCCTCCCACTCACCATCGTCCAAATACTTCCTGATAGCTCGCTCCTCCAGGTTCGATGGCCGCGTGCCGACATCACTTCCGTATTCCTTCCTCTTACGCTCGCATTCCTCCTGTTCTTCAAACTCCTCTGTAGGATCGTCTGCAAGCGCAACATAAGCCTTTGCCACATACGAATCAACCTCCTTCGTCACTGTCTGCAGTCGCTTCTCAGCCCGTTCTTTCCCCCATCTAGCTTCCCGGGCTGCTGCCTGATCTGATGTCTCTTTGTTAATGGGAAGTCCAGCCTGACGTGCTGAAGGAGGAAGTATCAGGTACCGCCGAGTGTGAAGAAGATGTGGCGTTGTCCTAAGGGTACTAGGTGGAAGGTTGTTAAGGCGGCAGACCTGGTGGCCCTGGACGCGAATCTATCAGGAGCGAAGACGGCTATCCGACGTAAAATGACCTACATCGAGTCCAAACCGAAGGACGATTCCCTGCAGTGTGTCGGATTGCGCGATGTAATACTTGAGGGGAGAAGATTCGGATATATCTTGCCCCATCCCCTCTTCTTCGGTTCTGGGACTTGTCGGCCGCTGGACCAGGCCGTGTGTACTAGTTTCAATAGCGTCCTGTACGGCCAAGGAAAGATTCCTATTCGGCGAATCTATTGGACTTTCCTCTTTCTCAACTTCATAATCTGAATCATCCTCGCCCAGCACAAACGTGTCTTCTTCCCTGACAGCTCCATCAAGATTGGGCCTCTCTCCTGGACGCGATGATGTATCTAAATTAGATTTCCACACAACATCGACACCTCCAAGACATGCCAGACAAGGATTGTACCTCTGAAGTCTAGGATTGGTGGTAATGCATCTATCACAAATGAGGCGTTGGCAACATGGAGTAGTGAAGACACTTTGAAAGGATGCAGATGTACTAGAACCTGGAGATTTCTTTAGAGGTGGCAAAGAAGAAGAGCACGCGAAACAGAGAAGAGTATTTCTGTCTATGACAGCTTTTGATTGGCCTGGCATTGTGAAATGGAATGTAGATAGTGAAAGCGATGACGTGAGAGACTGACACACACTGATATGTATGTGCGTCTTACGGCTACTTTCGTCATGTCATCACCACTCGACCATTCCCACCTTGTCTCTCTTGTTCTCCAGTCTAAACAGGCACTTCAACACGGTGAACAGCTCTGTTCGCGTGCTCATGCCGTCTCAAATGCATCTGCCAATATCTCCATCGACGTTGTTGCTCTTGACGCCAAAGTACGATGGGTTACAGAGGCCGTCGGCGAACAGTTGAAGGTATTCCGCGACGGATATTTTCATTCTATGTTGTTTCAAACTAGCTTCCTAGTTAGTCGCGTGTGTAGCCAAGACTATAGAGGAGAAACGGGCTGGCATGGAGAAGAAGGTCCAGGTGGGCGTACAAACACTCGACTGACGTGTATTCGTGCTCAGGATGTCCATTGCAATCAGGATTGGGACAAACAACGTGCGAAACATTCTGATGCTCTGGACGAAGTTCTTGAATCGCTTGGTTCACAATATGTTCCGCCGGACTTCTATCAGACTACCTCTGCGGCTTCGTCGATCTTCGGAAGCCAGCACTCGGATGACGGACACGGGCCATTTCAGGTGGAACGAAAACCACATGGATCTACACTATCGACAGTGAGCCAGAGCCCCTCTTCTACGTTGAAAGGTGGTTTGCGCAATGGCAAGCAGGCAGTGAAGGAAGGTGAGAGTTCAGAAAGGGCGGCTGACAAAAAAACGTGGAAGACATTGCGGGATTTTGTGGATGACCAGGCAATTGAGGATGTCTTTGAGTCAATTGAGAATGATCGTTTGGGCCTTGATGTAAGTCTTTCTGCCTTCTGCTTTATTCTGTGCTCATTTCTCGTTTAGTATACCATGAGCAAGACTGACGAATATCCAGAAACGCTGACGAATACTATGGAAACCATTCGGGAATCGTTACCAGCGTTACCAGACCAGCCCCCAATGAAATACACAGAGGACCTACTAGCTGAACAGGATACGAGAATCACAACCATGGCCTCTCACCTAGAAAGTTTGGCATCACACTACGAGCAGATATCTAATGCTCTACAAGATAGCGAAGCCGGAGAGGTTTTTAACGATGAGGATATAGACGGTCAGTACTTGCAGAAAAACGCTGGAGCTTCATTCAAACCGAATGGACGTCTAGCCATGAACCGAGATACTAAGGAACTACCCTCCATTATGGCCGAACTAGATGAGAGCTCTGATGCAATAGATGAGTGCCAGTATGGTCTTACTTCATGGTTTTCTTGTATTTGGATTCTAACTGTCTTGAAAAGTAACAAGCTTGTGGCTGCCAAAGGGACATACCAGACACATTTATCACTATTATCTCATACCTTGAACGATCTTGACGAACTGGGTGAAATTATGCCGGAGATGTTACAAGCCCAAGAAGATGTTGAGGTTTGAATCTCTATGATTTATGTATCCTTCACCTAACTTCTATGTGTTACGTAGGCGAAATGTGAAGATGAGCTTAACGGGCTGCAGAACTACCTCCTGACAATTGAACACCTCCGCGATCGATTCGTATCCTACCAGACTGCATTTAATAAACTCATTCTCGAGCTGGCGCGACGTAGACAGTATCGAGAGGCAGCCGAAAACATTGTGCGGGGTATGGTGTCACAACTTACGGCCATGACGGAAGGTGCGTTGATTTTCTTCGTTATCATGAGTTGTAGAGACAAATGATAGTCTACATTTGCAGAAGAAACCCAAGTGCGCAGTCATTTCAACTCGGAGTACGGCGGTCACCTTCCCGAAGATGTCTGTCTTTGTGTTGGAAACGCGCCAACACGGTGGGAGGTTGTACCAATGAAAGGCGATGTGTTGTCCGAGTTCTTGCCTATCATTGACAATGAACTGATCACATCGGTGTGTGAACATTGTCGAACTAAGGTACTTAGTTCACTCTTGACATGGATTTGGACTCTAGGCAAAGGATCGTATCCATGCAGAACTAGAAAAGGCGACTGGTGGTCTGGACCCGGGAAGTCTGTGAAATTTCTCGTCTTGTATTTTAATTCGAGGCTATTATTACTCATGTGTGAATTTGTTTTTCAACGGCATCAGACACTTGGTCTATCTGTCAACCTTTAACGTTTGATTGTCAGGTGTTAAATCTGTCTTCTAGGGACGGGCCTCAGGGTATCTAGATGTATACAACCACGACAAGCAATTGCCTATTTGCTATTTCTATTATATTGAAACTATTTCTATACCCAGTTTTGCCAGAGTGGTATATATATATATGGCCTGAATGTCGAAGCAGATTCTCACTTGCAAAGTCCGCATGGTAACAGAAAATCAGTGGAATGACCCCGTGTGTATGTGCTTCTTCCAAGTTCGTCAAGTTTCGTGAGCCCTCGTTTGTTCCGCTAGCTGTAGATCTTGTAGGGTAATGGAGGATTGCTCACACATACCCCTAAATATTCCGTTTGGTATATGGTGCAGACGAACCGGTGTATCAAACTCCTGGATCAAAGACGCAAATTACATTTCCTTTCAGTCGAAGCCGTGAATAAGATACTAACCACTATCTGTCCATCATCAAGGACGCATATTCTATTGTAACCAATGATTGTTTTGAGACGATCTATATACAATACGTCAGGAAAGATATCAATTATATAAGTCGGAAAGAACGAACGAGCAATGCAAAGAACAGTTTTCTCTTTAAATTCTTTGGCAATTGTATCCTGGATATTTCTATCCGTTTCAAAATCGACAGAAGCTATACAATGTCGGGCATCAACACTGATTGATCAAACCAGTAGATATAGAAATAAATTCCTGTTGCTTCATCAAGAATAATGACTTTGGAATCTTTTACCAGGGCTCGGGCAAGTGAAACCAGGGACCGCTATGATTTTTCTGGATTCACTGATTCATAGATGCGACAGAAAGGGACTTACTTGGCCAATGGATAAGTTTCCACCTTCATCTTCGATGACGCTGTCTAGCGTGAATCTATCTCTTGAAGTGTGATCGCCACTGGAAACGTCCTCTGCATCTAGTTGTGGATCATGCTTTGAACCATGTTTCAAGGAGGCATTTTCTACTAGGTATGAACGCTTTAATGCGTCCCACAACTTAGCGTCATCGTGCAGTCCGAATGGATCCAGGTTTGTACGCAATGTTCCTGAAACTGAAAAGACGGATAAGTTCAAACGAATTTTGAGACCTTACGAGGAAGTAAGTTCACATAGAAGCTGAAGTACAGCAGAGCATAAGCCGAGTTATAGAGAGCGAGCACTCTGATACTCACTGGGTCCTGAGGTATGATAGCTAGACGACTTCTCAAATCTCTCAGACCGACCTTCGATATATCAATACCATCGATAATGATAGAACCTTCTGTGAGTTCCACTAAACGGTAGAGAGCTGAAAAGAGATGAGGGAAATCATAACGAGAACTGGTATCCTCTTACCTGTCATTATAGAAGTTTTCCCAGCGCCTGTCCTGCCGACAATACCAATTTTCTCTCCGGCCGCAACATTCATAGACACGCCTGTAAGGAGTAAGCTATATTGGAAACAAAGACGTGATTTTTATTACCTTTGAGTACTGCAGGGAGTTCGGGTCTATACCGTAGCACTACGTCCGTCAGCTCAACACGGCCTTGCTCGGGCCATTTCAACGGAAGTTTCTCATCAGGCGACTCGTGGGGTGCTTCTTGTTCGATAGCCTTTGCATAATGAACTACTCGTTCCACAGAATTCATATTATTTTCAACGTCTGCAACTTGTCGGACAAGCCATCCGAAACTTTAGGAATCAAATATCAGACTGAATGCGGCGATGGAACGTGTGTTGACACTGACGCTTGTTGAACACTCAGAATGTAGGATAACACGAGCCCAGTTTGTGCCGGAGAAATTGTAAACCGTGTTCCGACAGCAAGCATTGATACAATGAATGTAAGCAGTGCTCCAAGGAAATCAAGGCGAATTCCAAGCCATCTCTGGCAAAAGATTCAGGCGTCGGTTAAACGAGAGAGGCACAGAAATGGTAGGACGAACTTGATTTGTCACAGTCAACCAGTAAGCACTGCAAGGACGTGGAGTAGAATCATCAAATATCAGAAGTATGAAAGAGCTAATACCGATTCTCGACGTCTATACGGGCCTCATTATCAAGGCGGAACCTTTCTGCTTCCCCATATGCTCGAATTGTAGATAATCCAGACAAACTTTCCGAGAAGTGCGAGTATAACGATGATCGTAAGACAGCATCTGTAGAATTATAAGGACTTTGCGGTCACGGCGAGTGTATGTATACCTAGTCGCTATAAGATTAAAGAATGAGCTCAGAATTACAAACAGACGATATGTAGGAATTTAATCCTACCTTCAATTCACGGGCGCTAGCTCGGTAGAATGCGGCAGCCCACGCATATAAGATGATGATACAGACAACCCCAATGAGAAACCAGGGTAGAACAATGGAGATCAAGATGATAGCACCTATGATTGAAGAAGCGGTGCTTGCAAACATCCGTAAAGAGTCTATAGCAATATCAATCCGTCTTTTCGTAACATTAGCCATAAACGACACACCTCCGAGCAAGTTGTCAATAGTATCAATATCTTTTGAGAAACGGTTCATGATACGACCAAGCGGCTATAGTAAGGGTGTCTTGCGTAAAACATTATTGAGAGACTAGGTAGATACTCACCGTCGTCTCAAAGAAGGACATAGGAGCATGCATGACACGTGTAATGGCAGCCTTGGTAACCCATCAGAATTTAGAAACCAAGAGAATATAAAAGACTTACCTTGTGAAGGCTTTGGGATGCAAAAAAGGTTATATATGCAAACATGCTGCCCATGAAGAAAAACGATATTGCTTGAGAGACACCCAAGAAGGCATAGATGCCCATCTGCATTACCACGCTTGTTAGCTTACATTATAATAAATTGTGAACAGCTTACGTAGAAACCTTGCGGACGAGGCCATTTCCTGCGATTTTATTAGTGAAACTCTATCAGCAGCATGACACGGAGTACAGCATACTCTTCTTGCCAATAGACGAGCCTATTCATGGGAGTCATAACCTTGGTCGGCCCAACAATACGATACTTACCAGTAAGAAGACATCACAGTCGCACCTTGGATAAGGACAAGTGAAAGGAACAGCAGCGGCAATATTATAAGTCCTCTGCCCGCCTTCGAATACTCTTTGTATACCTCCAAAGAAATTGCACCCGTGTTCCTCTCTTCAGCCTGCATAAGTGCGGCACCAGGTGTTGTTCTTTTCCTGCGTCCCTCATCGGCCTCCTCGATTGCGCCCGCAACAGCATCCTCTTCTACTTCCTTTTTTTCTTGCTCATTGCTGGCGCCAAACTCTTGAACAAACTTTGCAAATTCTCCAGCTTTCTTTACGAGTTCAGTGTATGTCCCATGTTCAGCAATACGTCCGTCAGTAATCGTATAAATGTAGTCGACTTCGGGGAGGAAGTGGAGGGCATGCGTGACTAGCACCCGTGTCTTGCTTGTCAGGCTGTTCTGAAGGACATTTTGGAAGACTGCCTTGCCAACGTGTGCATCGAGGGCGGAAAGAGGGTCCTGGATAAAAACCAATGAACAAATCGATCTTGTCCGACACCAATTAATAGCTCACATCGAAAATTTGAATATCAGTGTCACAGTAGATAGCACGGCAAATGTTTATCCTTTGTTTCTGTCCGCCAGAAAGTGAAATTCCCTAAGAAGTCATTCATGTCAGCGGAGAATAAACTCGATACCAAACAGCCATTTCCAACCTTTTCTCCGACTTCAGTGAGATCACCGCTGGGTAACATCTCCAGGTCTGGTCCAAGACACGAGTCACTGACCGCTTTCCAGTACTTTTCCTCTTCGAAAGGCCGGCCAAAACAGATATTCTCTCGAATCGTCCCATTCTAGAGTGCAATATCAGTCTCGACCTTCACGAACGGAACTAGCGGTTTTACTTGAATCCACGCGCTCTGGGGGCAATATGCTACAGTGCCTCCAAACTTGACACTCCCATCCGTCCTTCTCATCTCGCCAATAATGCCTTGCAGAAGTGAAGTCTTACCGCATCCTACAGCCCCGACGATAGCGACCAATTGTCCACGAGGGATACACATATTCAGATCCTTCACCTTGAACACCTTGCTCGAGTCTGTCTCGGCTTTCTCTGAGCCAATTTTCGTCGCGCCCTTTTTGGACTTGACAGCTCGACTCTTCGCAGCAGTACCAGGTAGGCGCTTCTGCTTGACATTGGTATCTTTCTCGGGCGGCGGGGCATCCCAGGTGAAAGAAGCGTTTGTGACCTCGATGGCCTTGTCGAGAGTGAGATCGACTGAAAGAGTTTCTGTAAGCAACTCGGCTTCAAAGACACCGTATAGACGGCTCGCTGCATTGGCCGCATCTGCAATAGCACTAAAAGACACAGCTACAGACGTTTTAGAGTCAATACAAGTGACTCGCATGAGGGCTTACGGAGTAACATCAGCGGTAGCCTGAGTAAATTGAAAAGGGAAAGAGAGGCAAAGATAAGGGAAGGTTCCAGGTCGTGACCAGTGAGCGAGTACGTGACGAAGGCAATGACGGATGCCAAAACGGGCATACTCATGGCCACTGCATTATTCGCTGAACGAATGAGCAGGAGCGAGCGAATGTATCTAAACAGCCTAGTTAGACGGCGCAGTGGAAGTAGATAGGACAAAAACGTACGCTAATTCTTTCCTCCTGTAATCAAAAATCCTAGCAAGAAATGGCGCCTCCCATGCGAAATACTTGATTACCCTCATACCCCCTAGAAGTTCTTGCAACAGCTTGGCACGCTTATCCGTCCACATCATACTTCTTTTTCGGAGCGTGAAGAGACGCTTCATCACCATCGTTTGAATAGGTGTCGCGAGGACGAAAAACCCAAACCCAGCAAGAGCGCTGGGGCCTAAATTTAGGATGAGAAGAATAAGACAAATGATCATTTGAATAGGCGCGGTCCAAGCCTAACCGGCAGGAGGGTGAGTCGTGAGAATGAATATGCTGTAAGAATACAAACCATGTGGAAGAACCCGGCACAAAAGTCGATTCTCGAAACATCGGTGGATATATGATTGACAAGTTTGCCATTGGTAAGAGTCGACCGGGCACGCGAAGTCAGCTTTAGCGAACGAGTGTAGATGGCGGTGATCAGTCCGCCACGAAGGAGAACACCAGTAGAAGTAGCTCGATAGAAGAAATGGTGCATGCACAAAGATCCGATGATCTGAAGTGCGATGAGCCCAAAAGCGTAACCAATTCCAACACCGATAGCAGGAACTTTGGCACCAGTTTTATGACCGACATAGGACTCCGTCGCAAAGTTTATGATAGCCTATCGACTGGTCAGGAATGCGTCAAAAAAGAGTTTAAAAAAGTACTTTGACCAAAAGAGGACTCGTTACTTGAGCGGTATCACCAATGACTTTGAGGAGACCGCCAGACCAGAACCACCAGGCAACACTGTCATTCAAAGCCCATATAAGACTCGCTCTCTTCTTTCCGTCCCTCTCTCGCCATTTCGTTTCTTTCTCTTTTCTAGAACCGCTTAATGTCCACATAACGGTTCTCCATAAACTTGCGCGAATCTCGCCGTTCTCAAGGCGTGCATTGTACTCTTGAGCTCGCTTGTTGCGACGATCGAATGACGCATTAATCTTCTCAGCAATTCGTGCTGCGCTACGACTTTCTTGAAGCTTGTATAGATCAGGAGCTTCCAGTGGTCGGGCATATCCAAGGCCAAGAAGAGGGGTTATCCACTCAAACGTGACCAGCTGAAAGAAATTCGCGGTAGCCTCGGGTATAAGGTCGGCATCGTCGAGAAATTGCTTCGGCGGCGGCGGCTCTTTAGTTGAGGTGAATGGAACGCGAAAAAGGCTGGTTTATTGTCGCATGAACGATGAGCTATCAAGGTATGACGTTGCAATCATCTCTCACAGTGATCGCTTGGTGCGTTGAACAACAGTCACTGATGCTTTCTGCTCGGGTTCCTCTGCCTCGAGCGACTTCAGATCCTGCTCGGTCCTTGATGTTTTTGACATTGAGGACACACGTAGAATGGCTCCTGAGTAATATCCTCCTTCTCATCTCGGCCGGAAAAAGAGCCGAGAGCTCATGTCATCATCTTTGCAAGGCTTATTCAGCCGAAAGGGGACCAGGCCTTACCGGTGCGAGCACTGGGAGTTTCCTCGGGAACAGTTTGCAGCCTCTCCTTTATATAGCGTGCCCCTAGTTTCCTCGCTTTTGTCCTGTATCCCACTGTCTGTTGATCACGTATCTAGCATTATCAGAATCCGCACTTTTGCCACTTACATCTCTTTTTCTATCTGGTTTGCCTACCGTATCTAGCTGCCCTCCTCCCCTTGAGTGTAATTTTGTCGTCGGAATTTACGGACGCAGAATCTTGTTGGACAAAGGCTCCAGGAATGACTATGTCATTCTTTGGTGAGCACCGTTACGAGTGCTTCATTGATTCATCGCCTGATCGTCTCGAGCTCAAGATGCTGGCCATCCATTCTCCTTGGCCTCCCTATCGTCATTCAACTTCTCTGCCACCTCATCGTTGGACACTAAGTCACGGTTCCTTTTGCTTCCGCACTTCCGTATTCTTGTCACTTCGATTTGATCTTCAAAAAAGTTGACACGTTTCTATCTTGTTGCGCTTCTATTCTAGAATATCACGCTTACCTTTCCTGAGCACAGGGCAAACGAACAGAGCTTCCTTCAAGGACTTCAAGATGATCTCTTGCGCTTGACACTATTTAATTGAGTGCGCATTTTTATCACTTTTCTCGCCATCCTATGAGTGACAGCAGATCGAGCCTGTAAGATAAGTCATGGCTGAGCTGCAGGACCTACTCAGAGTTTTATATGATGTTTGGATTGTATAGGATGTCAAAGTTTGGTCAACTGAAAGTCGGGAAAAGACTTGGATATCATCAGTTGGCAAATTATGCCACCTCATGGCGGTACCGAGAAATGTTGATGTCCAGAGGCTAGAAGTCGATTTATTCATTACATAGGGGCGAGAACAGGGCGTCAATCAATAACTGTGGCAGCGTCCATGGAGAGTGACCAATCCGGATTTCGCTCGGTCAAGTGGGGCAAGTGTTATAATTGTAGTCAACCAAATGACACATCCTGCTTAGGGCTTTCGGAGTGCTCTTTCCTGGACTTTTTGACTCTTACCATCTGATGCATGTGATACCTCATGTCTTCGAGGTATTTGCCGTAGTGTATGATCTTACTGAAGTGCTCCTCAGTTTTCTCAATGATGGTACGGAGAGAGATCAACGGCCCATGCGAGGAATTCTTGTACTGAAGGATAGCCAACTATAGAGGATACCTCCAAGGAAGATAAATTTCCTACGAAGCACTAACATAGTGACATTGTGTTGAGCACGTCGTTGTGATAGCTCAAGGGGTCATCGAGTTGAACCCGACTTGTGGAAAAGCCACAGAAGCTTTGAGCGATGAAGGTTCTGAAAGTTTTCCGTAACTATTCGTCCCACGGCCAGGGGTTCGGGCATGGATTCGTTCTGTGGAATACTTGACGATGAATCCTCAGTCAGCTAGAATATGAAGCAGGAATATAAGGCCAAAAAATCGTAGATAGAGATCATGCCGAGCTCTTAATCTTTATTCAATGAACTACCTGTCAGACTTTGCTAAGATGACTTCGACGCCGATCAGAACAGATGTGATACCAAAAAAAATAAGTTAGTGTACAAAGATCCTCAAAAAATGGGTATGTCATGCACAGATTGAAGGGTATGCAGCCTACTTGGCTTCAAAGAGACTCTTAAGATATTCTCCGGCCGCCTTCCTAATCCCTTCCTCAAGATTCGGGTTTTCTAACAAAGACTAGGTAAAGCATAAGAGTGTTGGAACATGTATGAGGGAAGATACTTACTAGTGCACGTTTCGTTGTCTCGTCCTGGACGGCTTTCTGTTTTTTGTGTTCATAATCCGCAGTCTCGCGCTCCAGCCGCATTCGCTCTAATTCACGGCGATGTGCACTCTCCTTCTCCTCGCGTTCCTCGCGGCGTCTCATATATTCCAACTTCATTTTCCCTGTCTGTGTTTGTACTTGAAGATATTGCATATAAGCAGAGAGCATTCCTTGGGGAATCGTAAAATTCACGGCTACTGGATCCGAACTAGATGGAGCAATAGATGGAGTAGGTAAAGGGTTTGTACTGCCATTTTGATGGCCAGATGTACTGGCGCCTACTATTGGAGATGTAGACGAATGTTGGATGACCGGTTCCCGTAGTGTCGTCTGGGGGTTGATGTAACTTATTGGGTTTTGGAGGTTTGCATGAGGTCGGTCGTGTGATACGGAATTGTTTATCCCATTGGGCATCATTGTCGTTTCGGGGAAATTGATCTGTGGAGGATCTTCGTCCAAGTCAAGGTCATCAGCCCCACCTTGATTCGGACCAACGGTGCTAACAGTTCGAGGTTGAACAGGACGAGTGGTCGCGGGGTCACCATGCCATCTACAAAGAACACGATTACTCTTGCACATCATGGAAAGGTTAATTGCGATATCACCTCCGATAGAATAGTTCATACCAGCCAAGTCGATGCCAATGATCGATCGTCCGAGCAGTGACGTTTCCAACATCGCAACCGGCTTTTCGAGCGCTTTGCAACCGTCTCTCGTATTCTCTGAGACGATCGGCCTCATTGTAGGAGTTCAAATTCTGAGCATGTATGTGATACATTTCGTAGGCATAGATTTGCTTGAATAAGTTAAAGTTGCGTTCATAACATCCTTTCAGTGCCTGGTATGTTTTCTTGCTGCCAAAAACTTCAACCGCGCACTTTGTAAACGCATATTAAGACGATAGCCTATTAGAAGCTAGCGATCGGCTTACCTCCCGCAAACACGAGTTTTTAGTCGCACGAAGTGCGTTCCAATGCTCGTCCTGCCCAGGTCCCATGAGCCAGTTGAACAGCTTCGACTTTTCCTCGTCAGTCCAGTGCTTGGCACCTTGGCCAGTGCCATCGAGATCGAAGGCGTCGCCGTCTTCAGCATCGCGCCGGCGTTTGAGTACCTGTGGCAGTGGGGGGTCAACTTGCTTGCGCTTCATACCAGGTGAGGTATGGCCAGGTGTCACCGTGAAAAGAGGAGAATGTGAAGGGGGTGCGCCTGGATGGGGCTGTTGAGGACCATTCTGGGCGAGACCTTGATAGAGAGGTGAGCAATGAGGCGGCTATATCTGTGTAGGACGAAACCTGGAAGATGAGACCCGAGGGCTTGACCTAAACTCTGATGTGTTTGAAAGGGAGTCTAAGAGGCGAGCTGGTCAGGGTTGTGTTGTTGTGACTTGGAAGCTTGGTTTACCGAGCCGTTGCTGTCGAGATTGGTGTCCCTGCGCTCTTGGGGAGGCATGCGACCGTACTGCATATTCTGTTCACTGCAACATAGCTGAAGGCATTGTTGACGGGAATGAACCGAGGCTGTACGAACTTTGCATCCATCGTCAACTGAACTGAGTGGATCGGACTGCGTCGTGAGCTCGCTACTTCAACGGTTCACAATGGCTCGTTTAATCCCACGCTATTTGCCATACATCCTATTGCCAAATATTAGGTACATTAAAGGTATTATGACCTCCTTCCTACATTACACTCTCATCATCCGGCTCCCCCTCTGCATCCTCCACGTACTCTCCATCCGCATCCGCATCTGCATCTGCATCCCCTCCGTCCATCGCATCCATCTCTTCGCTCTTGCCATTCGGCCCCGCTGTCGGGTACACAGTATCATCGCTGCGCAGGCCATGTCGCGTCGACAGCGTCACATATTCTTCTGACTTCACATCGTCTCCCGTCGGCCCTATTGTTCCTCCTCCTTTCGAAATCACCGCCGACACTACGGCAACAGATTTCCCAGGGATGACCTCTTCAAACAGTTTTTCCAGATCATTCCCCATGGATGCATGGATCAAACCACCGTTCGTATGATGTCCATTGAGTAACCCCGAAACACGTGGCGGTGATTCCTCTTCTACCTGCGTGGTCGCCTCATCCTCGTTCTCAGCCTCTGCGTCTGATGATTCGACCCTTGTTCGTTTTCGTGACGTTGAGACCATCGTAGAAAGGGGCGATGCAGCTCGTTTGCTCGGCTCGCCTAATCTTGACCTCAACGTACGTCCAGTTCGCGGAAGACCGCCACCTTGTTTGATCCCCGCGGTCCCCTCGTCCTTTGATGACTCACGAGGCCTCACTCTCGTCGAGCGTGGCTCATCGACCGGCAGCTGCGAAGCATCCTGCTTTCGGTTTCGTAAAGCCTGTTTCTGAGGTGTTGCTTCTGTAGGTACATTGTTTAGGAAGGGACGAGGCGAATTAGATCGTGACTTTGGCCGTTCTGGAGGTCGAGGTACGTCCTCTACCTCATCATCATCAAAGATATTCACTGGAGAGGGGGACGCAGCTCCATCTGGGGCAGATATTGGTATATCACCAACTTCCAACTGATCACCAGAGGATGGTGTCTGATTATCCGCCGGAACTATGGAAGACACCCTTTGCCCTTGTTCAGCCGTCAGCCTTTCCTTTTCTGCTTTGTCCTTCCTCGTCAAGACGTAGGGACTCCACTGTAGCTTTTCGGGCTTGAGCTGCAAGTAACCTTTGGCTTCCCAAATCCGTAAATACTGAGAAACCTTTTCCCGGTCCCAGACTATCTCATACTGCGTGGGTGCGACAAAGGGGCCTTTTGGGGTCTCAGGAGCCGTTGATTGGGTCTGTGCTCGCTGTATATTTCGCCGCGCAATGTTTCCGCTCTTGCGTCCCTTGTTGATTTTGATGGATTGACCAGGTAGTGGTTTGACTGGTGGAGGTGTCAATTCACGCGCAGATATCATTTCTTGCTGAGTTAAAGTATTAAAGATATCTTCAATAGTCATGGAGGTAGATGTGGAAATATCTAATCGGTTCACGTTAATTCCATAAATATGGAGTTGAGCGAATGTGAATCAACCTTCCAAACGTGGTAAATCCGGTGCAGTTTCAAGATACCGCATTAACGACAAGGTCCAGTAGTTCTTGTAGCCTAAAGCTCCGAGAGCTGACAAAGGCTTCTCTGGAGATCCTATACGCCGTTCTTTCTTGGATAACAGATAACCTTGCAACAATCAATTCCAGCGAACGAAGTATTCTCAAGGACAACTTACTGAAGTCGATAAGCAAATTTCCCCATCCTTGGCGCTGTCGCACAGGCAGAGTCATAATACAGCTGAGATTCCAATCTTTCAAGCTTTGTTTCTCCTTGCTGAAGTATCCGACAAAACGAGCTCCAAAGTCGTCCATCTCTGTCATCACGTAGAATAAAAATGGTTCGACATCATAGAACAAGGATTTGTGGTCCAAGAACATCTTTGATAACAAACACAAATTTTGACAATAAATCTTACGAGCGAGAACAGTGAGCACAACGATCTATTGAGAAGGAGAACGGCGACAGGCGCACCTTGTTCTTGCGACCATCAACTTCAAAAACAGATATGGCTCCGTCACGATATATCTCATCGCCAGGTGGATGTCGAGCCTTGCACTTCAGCCGATGCCTTTCAAATGCAAACCGACTTTTCATGTACTTCAGACAAAATTCGCATATCCAAAGCCTTCCATCAGGTATTGTGGCATATTCCTCCGGGAAGGGAGCATCATACCATGTTTGGATTTCATACTGTCCAAACCGTATACTCCGTATTCTAAGGGGCGCAGAATCGGTCTTAAACGGGACGGGTGTTGTCGACGAGGGTGCAGGTGAGGCGGAATTGAAAAAAGGGGTTGAGGAGGGCGCGATAGAGACGTGGTGAGTACTAGAGCGTAAAGGTCGTGATGAGGGTCCGGGCGTTGAGGGTAGATCTTGTATATCAAAAGCTTGAAATATTGAAGGGGGCGCGAGCTGTTCCTGGTGAGAAATGAGTGATTTCAGGAAGCAAATTTGCGAATGACGAACCTCAGCTATTATACGACTTCTCTCGAACCTTTGTTTGTCAGCCGCAGTTATTGAGGTCTTCGACGTCTCACGCTCTGCCTCAGTCAGAATGTCATCGAATAAGCCTTTGTGTGAGTCCTCTTCTTCATATTCCTTTGCCTTGCCCTTTTGCGACGGAAGCCGCAAGCGGACTTTAGGAACGGAATGAGTAACCGGTGATTGTCGCACTCGAGCTCGCTTCTGTCGCGGAGATATGACGGTTAGGAGGTCATCGTCAGAATACTGAGGCGCTTTGGAAGGACTCGGGTTGTTCTTTTTCGGCCGACCTCGTCCTCTAGGTGGCAGAGGTGTTGCGTCAAAATCAACTTCAGCATCTTGATCCGTCTGATCAGCATCTGGCGAGGCAGCTCTGAGCCTTCCTTTCCCTTTCCCTTTCCCTTTCTCTTGACTCTTAGGGAGGTGTGAACGTGATGAGGAGGCAACGGATTCCTCGCGTACCAGGGGAGTCATTGGTGGTTCCTCAGTAGGAATCTCCATGAGTCCGTCTTCAGGTGGAAATGGAGGACATTCCGGGCAATGCCATCTTCCTTTGGGCGCTTCGTGTATTGGAGGTTGTATGCAGTCCATATGCCATCCTGCAAACCATCAGAGAATTCAATGACAACGTCGAAAAAATGGAACAGACCTCTGTCACAGAAGTCGCAAAACAGGATACGGGCCTATGAATCGTCAGTCCACCAGTCGAAGACAAGAGCTACAGATCTTACGTCGTCACCCTTTTGACCACAGATTTCACAGGCCTTGCACTCTGTACACTTCCAAGGATATGAACGCAGGATATCACCGAGACCCGGAAGCTGCATGCAACTAGGATGCCCTATCAGTAACCATTAACTCTGTTACGATGCATAGTAGACATTAATGATGATGACCGTACCACTGCGGCCACATTCGCTACATGTAGCCATAAGTTCCGGATGGCCCTCCTTATTCTTTCGATCGTCACCCTGACAGAACCCACATTCATGCTCGCGACGAGGCTTTCGTTTTCGCTTGGCCGGCTTCGAGAACAGGACAGGTTGATCTACCTCAATGGTGTAGTACAACTGAGGTGGCTGGGGCGCAAATGGATCGCCCTGAGGACCGTCAGAATACTGCGGCACGTGCTGAGGAGGTGGAGGTAGGGTTGGTGTTTTAAGTCGAGGTTGTGGCGGCTTCTGAAAAGAAGTATCAATAACTGTTGCATTATGTTCATATTGACGAGACGCGACGCGTTTGTGACACCACACTAAGCATCTCCCCAACAATAAATACAACTCACAATTTGATTTATTCCATTAGAACTCTCTTCCATCAATGCAGGGTCTATGACGGGCTCAGAAAGCGCAGGATCTATCGGAATGTCGTCGGGGTAAGTAACTGAAGTGCCATGGTCATATGAAATTTCGCGATCGGAGACCGCGCTCGAGGGGAAGGCTAGCCCCCTCATTTGAGTTGTAACAGGTTATGTAAGTCCGTACTTCTGTCGCAGAGAGGATTGAACAGCAACCAAGCGCTCCTTCGTCGTTGTCGACAGTGAGCGGGTTTATTTGTACATGTTACTCTTACTCTCCTTTTGTTAGTGTAATCCTTCTCCAAGATTGGCGAGACAACCTCGCGCTGACAATGACAAGGCTCTGCAGCATTAGCTGGTTAAAATGACGTTTCTGGCAACGGCCTATATCACTCTAGATGGGTGCGAGAATGAGTCGTGAGGCGCACGTCTTCAGTTTTGTCGAGGCTCAATGTATGTGAGGCTCCAGCGCATCATTCTAGATATCCGAGCGAGCCCCGTGCACTGACAGCCTTCATCGCACTGCCTACACTATAGGTAGATTTACGCCTATCACCAACGATTAGGCTTTGGCAGAGTCTTACATTCTACTTGCCCATTCAATTCGTGGCATAAGAACAGCAAGTTGACGCATCATGTGAGGCTTGGAAGGCCGAATCTCCGGTGTGGGATTGATATCTATTTATCCCCCCCGGAGGAGCTGTCCCGGATTCACTTTGAAGGCTCCTATGTATCCGTCTCTGGCTTAAGAAGTGGTACAAGAGGTGTAAATCTTCCATGCGACAAGATGAACCTTGAATCCATTCGATATGCCTCGCGATATTGTGGCTCACTAATACTCTAAAGCTAGTTGGCCGGGAGGATATGGATTTCTGGTCTCACCGCCGCTTTAAATCGGGATTTAATCCTCCACGCGTTTTGAGCTTAGCTGATTAGTCTGGTATTTCTGATACGCCTGGAAAACCGCTGAGCCAAAGAGGCATGACAAAATCTCCTTTTGCCATCCTCGGTCATGTGTAAATTTACATTGACACCTCACCATATGATCAAGGTGGATCTCTGTCTTATCTCTGTTATTCAACGTGATGACGTTGATTTATAGTTATTCCTTCTCCCGCAGCTCGATCTTCCCGAGCAATGACCTGTGAAATAAATACACATGAGAAGCAATACACGTACGCAGTTACTTGTCATCGTTCCGGAGGCTCAGTGATGAAGTTCGGCACTCGACAGCGTATATAGGGCGACTTGTCTGTCAGGTCCGGTTGATTACAATCTAGCGTCATGGTCGTCTCAATGGTTCAGGGCATGCTTCTTCTTGTTCTTGTTTGGGTTTTGCGGCGGATCTTTATCAGGACGGATCTTGATAACATACCAGGCCCCAAGCCAGAGTCAGTGGTTCGCGGTATGTAGAATGTGCCATCCAACGCCGACTTTAATGGACTAATAGAGGCGTAGGCAACCTGGACCAGCTCTTTAACCTTTCCGCTTGGAATTTTCATGCTAAGCTCGCCCAACAATGTACAGTTCTTTTCTACACTTCGTGACCGTGACCTAATGTCTGACCTATTGAATGATCAAGTCGGGAGAGTATCAAGAATCCATGGGTTGTTCGGGGTGAGCCCCTATTATTTTTATGCAGATGTTTCTTTACTGACCGATTTCTTCAAAGGCCAAGTGCCTATACTTGTTTGATCCGAAGGCGATGCACCATATTGTTGTGAAGGTTGGTCAATTCGTTATGAATATAAGTTGGTCTTCGATTTCAAAATTAGGATCAAGTAGTATATGAAGAAACAAGCGGGTTCTTTGCGTACGCCTTTTCTTCGCTGAATTCTTCATCTCCATTGCGATACATTATCATAGTTTAATGAGTGTCACATTCGGCAACGGTCTTCTATCCACACAAGGTGCGCGAGGTGTCAATATTGAATGTGTTAGTTCTCTGAAATCGAATAGGTGATCATCATAAGAAGCAACGCAAAATGTTAAACCCTGTGTTTTCAATCGTGCATATGCGTAATATGAGTATGAACTGACAATTCTTTGAATCCGAAAAACACTGATGTACACCTTCCAAGTTCCTATGTTCAAAGACGTTGCCAACAAGGTTCGTAGTATTTTGTCAGTGCAATCAAGTTTTGACTGTTCCATAGCTCAAAACGACAATAAGTCATAAGTTAGCTACTGGTTCCCAGGAGGTAAAGTACTATGCGGATTATGTTGTATAAATATCGCTCATCTATCCAGGTCGATATTTTGCATTGGATGACTCGCGCCGCTCTAGAAATGATCGGACAGAGCGGTTTTGGATATACCTTCGATCCACTGGTAGAGGATGCCACTCCACACCCTTTTAGTCAGGCAGCGAAAGCATTCAGGTAATACCTTGATAAATATTTTATCAATCTACATCCTTATGTTTTCGTCAATAGTCCTGCGACCGCGGAGTTGATGTTATGGCGCGAGTATTTCCTGCCAACCCTTGTTAAGATTGGTCCTCCCCGCTTCAGGAGATGGTTTGTCGATCATCTTCCCATTAAAAGATTGCGTGTGTTGCGGGACATCGTTGATACCTTGGATCGCACCACCACGGAGATTTTCAAAGGGAAGAAGCAGACTTTAAAAGAAGGCGACGAGGCTCATTTAAGACGAGTCGACCAGCGAAAAGATCTTATAAGCATTCTCAGTGAGCTCTATCATTAATATTGTTGTGGAAAAATTGTATTCATCGATTTACTTAAGTGAAGGCCAACATGGATGCTTCTGAAGAAGACAAGTTACCAGACAATGAAGTCCTGGGCCAGGCATGTTTTCAACTTCCCATCCTGTACGAGCTAACCAATTACCCTTTGATAGATGTCGTAAGTTGGAATCGTGTCTTCCTACGTCTCACCGTTATGAACGCTCGTGCATAGAACGTTTACGTTCGCGGCTACCGACACAACCTCAAATGCTTTATCGCGCACGCTTCATCTCTTGGCAATGAATCCGGAAATTCAAGATCGACTCCGTACAGAAGTTGTTGAAGCGTTTAAGCAACACAACGGAGACATTCCATATGACGATCTGGTCTCTCTTCCCTTCATGGATGCTGTGTGCCGTGAAACATTGCGCCTGTAAGGGTTAATACTTGAACCTCGTAGCTTATCTAACCTTTCTTGCCATTACAGTTATCCTCCGGTTACAAGAGTTATGAGAGTGTAAGTACCTTCTTGATTCATGAATTCGCACCGCCTTAACTCAGTTGACGTCCAGTGCCCGACAAGAAATTGTTTTACCCTTGTCCACCCCTATCAAGGGTCTGGATGGACGCGAAATGGAATCTATCCTTGTACCAAAGAATACCAAGATCTTTATATCCATTCTGAACGCCAACCGGGACCCTCTGCTATGGGGCCCTGACTCTCTTCAGTGGAAACCTGAGAGGTGGCTCTCACCTCTTCCAGAAGCTCTCCACGAAGCACATCTACCCGGCATCTATTCCCATCTGTTAGCTCAAATCACGTTCCCTCATAGATTGACTGATACGTTTTTCAGGATGACTTTCCTCGGAGGTGGTCGCGCATGTATTGGGTTCAAATTCTCTCAACTGGAAATGAGTGAGTTTTGTTTTCCAGCAATTCATCGTTGACTTACGTACGGGTCTTGTTCTGAAAGAGGTCGTGTTATCCACACTCATTGCTCATTTCCGTTTCTATCCTCCGGAGAAGGAGATTGTCTGGCAGATGACCGGGATCACGAGTCCGACAGTCCAAGGTTCCACTGGGAAGCCCCAGCTTCCCCTCAGGATGGAGATGGTGTGAACAGGTCATGCTGTCCATTCTTTCTATGCGTAGCACACAATTGCTTATGTATCTTGTTTAACACATCAACAATACTTCTTCAATACCTCCCGTCACAGATGATCGATGATGAGCTGGTGCATCTCCGTACAAATTGACGGTCATGAGGACCGCTTTGTCCGAGGGTAGATCTTTGGAGATACTAATTATTGTCAGGCACGGGACTGAACAGGTGTTAAGATAGTATGTGGTGGGAAATCGTGTTGAAAATTTCAACGGAACATGACATTCTTCCGAAAACCGCATAGACGTCCATCAGTTGGCGACATTATTTCAATACCAGAAATCTACTCCACATCCAATCCTGGCCAATCAAATGGATCGTAAATCGGTTAAACAGAGTGAACACCATGTTAGATCTCTATTCTGCAACCGAAAAGGCAAGTCGAATGAAATGAATTCAACACTATAAGATATGGATATTCAAGATGCCTTAAACCCGGAGAATGGCGGACAAATATGGTGGCATCGTGGGACGCGACGCCACGAGGTTGCTGAGTGTGTAATCGACACACGTTCCTAGGGGAGCAAACTCCGTGTTATTATGATCCCATTAGATGAGACACAGCATTTCGGATTTCGTCCTCGTCTACAAACTACTTCAGCTAGCTTATAGGAAGTCTAGAGAAGAGAATACGAGCACGCATTTAAACCACAATATGAATGACCTGAGTTGATCACCACATTGTCTATGATAAAGCCCTTCTATGTTTCTTCTGGTCCCTTTCCGAAGAGTAGCTTTTCCTCTTCGGTCCCAACCAACAGGTTGAGATGTCTGCGCCCATCCCTCTTTTCCCCCGCGTTCCCATATTCTTCGGTAAAGGGGCTTCAAAAACGGCCACGCATCCGTAAAATCCAAACCCGTCTGACAGCACCATTAAAACCCACGCGATGCAGCCATATATCACAAAAGAAGGAAGAATGCACAAGCCGCGAACGCAAACTCGTGACCTGCAAAAAACACCGTCTTTTCCGCGTACGTTTCCTATTATACATGCTCGCGGTGCACTGCAGTAAGAAGACGCGTGCGTTCTGCCGCATCATACTTCTCGTCCGCATGTTCAGCATAAAAATGGCCATCCTCGATTCATTACAGATAATCGGAGGTTTTCGGTTTCTTGGATACGTGTAAGGGCCTCAGATTGGGAAACTGAGGGTTAGTGAGAAGAGGAAGAAGAGGGAGATCTGGGGTGTTATATGTTTCAAGTACTGCAGGATGGCAATGTTTTCCATGATGGTAACTCAGCTGTCAACGATCTCTTGACCGTTCCTCGTATTTGAGCGCATGACCGTTGGTTAAAGTTGGGTGCTATAAGTACAGGCGTTTGGCCGCGGTGATTGAGCCGCAGGACTTCCAAGGCACAAGTCTCCTTTTGATCGTACATCACGAGGAGTCACACGTACTTGTATCTGATGCCCCTACATGCAAATCAATCTCCCATGAGAAGGACGTACTCGTCAAAGAAGGACGGGACACGAAGCGGTACTTTTTGGTAGGGCGCACGCATCAGCTAAGGGATCGAGCCATTCACGCAGAATAACTCGGGCAGTTGATTATTAGCTGCGGAGTAGAAGATAACAGAATGAGGCCCATTCAGGCAGCTTTCTTCTGCTGGGGAGATGAGCTTCAAGTCTTTGTATTGCACGTAGAGCATGACCATAACTGTCTTGTTTCGTTATCCCACAGAAGGGAGTCCTTGACTGAATGGGCACCTTCGTGGCGATGGACTATGAAACCAAGAGCAAGAGTGCCGTTGGTTATAGTTTTGACACAGAATTTTGTCAGGACACCCACACAAAGTCCTTCTTTTCCGGCACTTGAGTTCACCGTAAGTGCTCCTGGAACCCTGGGTACCACTTCTTGACAAGGACGATGTTATTGACTTTCCCTATGCTTGAACCATGAAACAGCATCAGACAGACCTCAAGGTGGAATTTGCCCCGGCGGTTCATCCGACGCAACAAAGGGTTGAGCTTGTACGAGTCCCCGAAAGGAAGTTCTTCGGATTTCTTTGGCACAGATTCGCACACTCGGAAGTATTTGCTTGAACAGCGTAATTGGAACGTACCCAAAAGCAGATAATCACAAGGCATTATTATGTCAGGAATTTTCGCTTGGAAAGGCAGAAAATCTGCATAGATTCAAAAAGGGTCTTCGGGCGCTAAGCAAACGTCCTGGGATCGATCAAAGAGGCATCGCTGCGGAAGTCTTAGAACAAGAAAATTTCAATGCGCTTGCGCAGATAAATTGTCCTTCACGTCGACTCAAACGGAAGTCCAAGTGTCGCTGGATGACTTGTTGAAAATCTCGGCAAAGTTTGAGCTCGAGGCAAAGTCGGTCAAACTCATACTCAGATTTGCAATAGCTTCTGAAATGCATGTATGCTAGTTGAAATGATGTCAAGATGAAACAGCAAGCCCGAGCCCAACTTGGACAGTTCGGCTGTGACAAGAGTTTTTCGGGCAGGGCCCCTCTCTCCAGACTCTTCCTGACGATTGTTGAAGGCGCAGTCGTCCCAGTCAAGATGACGCAAAGCACGGGCGACTATTAACGCTATTTGACAGATTTCGGGTGATGATCAAAGTCCGTCGTGGCTGGTGCCGGCTTCGACTGGACATGTGTGACAGGTGCAAGCCGCGAATTGCCATGATCCCGGGGCGAAGAAATATTTTTTATGAGAGTGGAATGTCAGCAAGTGTCTGATGTGGAGACCTGGGCCGAATTGAGCAGTTGGTCAGGTGTGACCATGCCAGAACCATCTGGACGTGCTGAGGTGGATTCTCAGACTGTGGCTAGTGGACTGCTACTTAGGAAATACAGTACATGCAAGAGAGGATTAGGCTAGGGACATGGCACAATGGAAGAGGTGTGGCTCAGCGGCAAACAACAAATAACAAGAGACGGTTTGGTTGGTGGTGGTGACCTCCATTTAGGTGTCGAATTCCAAACTCGCCCCATTTCCCGCTTTCTCTCTACCACCACGTCGTCCGTCCTCACCCAGACCATGCAGGCGGTCCACCAGCTTCCGCCTCTCCTTGGCCACCATTATCCCCACCACACTCTCGCAAACCCCGGTCCAAGCGTCATGCCCACTCCCCCGCTCACAACTCGCAAGCGCAAACGCGCACATCAATATACCGTCAGCTACAGCGAGGTCCAGGAAGTCGACAGTGACGGCACTCTCAGAGAGGTCATCGTCATCGAAGACACGCCGCCCCCTCCAACTCTGTCTCCCGCCACCACCCACACTGGGGCTTTTTCGGCCTCTTATCAGCCCCCGATTTACTCTGCTCCGATAAGAACGAGAGCGAGGGCTGCCGCAGAGGCCCAAGGTCTTTCTTCTGTATCTTCATCGGCAATCGTGGCACCTGCTCCGAAGAAGAGAAAACGGGAACATCCCGAAGAGGTCCGTGCGCCGGCTACGAAGAAATTTGCTGCAAGCGGCCACCAGGCGCAGCAAGCAGTCCAGACAAAGTCGTGGGACAGCAAGGGTACTGCCGCCACTGACGATGTGGGTCCACATTTCCCTCTAATATCCCGCACATATTGACAGCATCCTGTTCTCAGGCTTCTAAAAGCTCTGTCTGTGACGACAAGGAAGGGCATTATATTATTGTTCCCGATGACCTTCTTTACAGACGATGTACGTCCTCCATCCCCTTGTTTCTCCTAGTTCAGATACTTATTTGCCTTGACAGATCGTACTGTCCGACTTCTTGGACAAGGCACTTTCGGCAAGGTCGTTGAAGCAATCGATACTCATACTCACATTCGGGTTGCGATAAAGATTATTCGAGCCATCCCCAAGTACCGTGATGCCAGCAAAATCGAGGTCCGCGTTCTTCAAAAACTCAAAGAACGTGATCCAAACAATAGGAAGTATGTATCTTCTTTTCATTTTTTCATTCAACATTTCTCATGTCTTAACAGCAAATGCATACATCTACTTGATTGGTTTGATCATCGAAACCACATCTGTTTGGTTTCAGAACTCCTGGGAATGTGTGTATATGACTTTCTCAAGGAGAATGAGTTTGCCCCTTTTCCTCGCCACCACATTCAAGACTTTGCTCGACAACTATTAGGCAGCGTTGCGTGTATGTCTAAATTTGTTTAATGTTGTGCTCATGTCTAATGTCTGAAATGCAGTTCTCCATGATCTCCATCTAATCCACACTGATCTGAAGCCGGAAAATATCTTGCTTGTTTGTAATGACTATCGGACAGTTTCAGTGCCTTCTTCCAGTGGCAAGGTACGCATGATTCTCTTCTTCATTATCTGTCGAAACCTGACCTGTCCATTCGTTATACAGCGGAATTCAGTTCCTAAGACGAAGCGTATCTTGGATTCGACTGAAATTCGGCTAATTGATTTTGGATCTGCCACATTTGAGTCTGAGTATCATTCAACTGTAGTGTCCACTCGGCATTACCGTGCTCCTGAGATCATTTTAGGTACGAGACATCATTCATTTTCTCTGCATCATGTTTTCTGACTCGTCTTATAGGTTTAGGCTGGTCCTATCCCTGCGATGCTTACTCCCTTGGATGCATTCTGGTGGAGTTCTATACTGGTATTGCATTGTTCCAGACACACGATAATCTGGAGCACCTTGCCATGATGGAAATGGTCATGGGCAAAATACCAGAGCGTTTCGCCAGAGCCGGAGCACGTTCTAAGCCCGAATTTTTCAAGGAAGGCGCGAAGCTTGACTGGCCCAAAGCAAAAGCCTCCCGACAAAGCAAGAAGGAGGTTCGTGCGACACGGCCGCTAACGGTTCGTAGACTGCGCAGCTTCTTTTGTACATGACTGACCTTTGACATCTAGGATATCATACCACCAACCGATATAATCAATCGACAGTTCTTGCACTTGGTTCAACGGCTTCTCTGTTTTGACCCTGCTCAGCGTATCACTGTCCGGGACGCCCTCAGCCACCCCTACTTTTCGTTGAGTATCCCGGAAGAAATTTGAGCCCCTGATATACTTGGGCTCTTCACTGTCCTGTGCAGGAATACCAATGCCGCGTCACTGGCGACCGGCACCGAACGATTGTAATTATTCTTTCTGAAATCAGAAATCATGCTACAACTGTACAACTGTCTCGTATCTCTGTTTACCAACTCTCGATATTTTCTTGTTTCCTCGCACATTCAACAAGCGACCGTTTCCAGGAGTGAAAACTCCCGTCGCGGTGTTCACTCATCTATTACAACTACGCACATAACACCCTAGGGACGAAGCGTTGCTCTCGTGTCACGTCTACCAATCAAACTGTCGCAGCTCGGCTTCAACCTTTCGTCGATCCACATCCCGCTGCAGCTACGAGTGCATAATGCATCCATCACCCACCCTAACACGTATCCTTCCACGACGGTGACATCGCACATCCTGGCTTCAATCATTTCAATTCGTTCATATCTTCAAAGGCATTCGCATTGCATCATCCACATTCATTATCTACCCTACGGCCGTCAATCATCCCCTGCATTCCATATCCCTTCCCACTTCATCCTCCCTTTTTATTATCGAATACTTTACTGCCATTTTTGTTTCCCTCCCTATATCCATCATCTTATCTCGGTTTTCTGTCTTTTTCTCAGTTGTTTGTCATCATCATCTTCCCGATCGCTTGTCGCTTGTTTTTGTCCGGGTTGCGCTCCGACCGCCTCATCTGCGTTCTTCTTCCACCTCTTTATATCTCTCCGTCTCTATCTACTGGCTGGTCATTATATCCGTGTACCATCACCCATAATAGACGCAACAGAAACGAAGATTATTCTAACATTTGGACTTGGCCGAGCCGTGCCTGTTGGCGGGTCGATGACAGGGAACAAGCCTCGTGCTCTCTGAGCTGTCCTATTTTAGAACGCTGCCCTGTCAATGGACACAAGCCATCTAGGATGTCTATTGGAGCCTCGTGCAATCTTGCCTGAATTCTAGACGATAGTAGACCACCTTGGAGTACATGCATGTACTTATGATCCGCCGTTATGGACGTCCTCGTGATCGGGATCATTGCCATAAACGCAGCCGCTTTAATACACGTTGGGCCTGGAAACTGCATGTAGCAAGATGCTCGGGACATGGGATGGGGATGTTCCCACCACAGCATTCTACCACTATGTATACGTATGTGATGGTACTCCGGAGTATCCGGATGCCGACCAAGTGGGATACTCGACCTCGATTGTTCAGGTAAGTCGTCGTTTTTGTAATGCCTATCTTGCGTTTGAAATGATTGTTATTCACAGGAGACGTTGTACTTGGTTTTGCTTTTTATCACAACAGGAGTTTTCTGTATCATCAATTTCTTTGAAGGGCGAAATTTATCATCAACAAGAGTGCCATTTCACATGGATTCTCGTCGAGTGATCAGGTTTGGGGAAGGGGCATGCAATACTCTGGACCGAAGTGGACCCACCGGTCACTATTGCCTAAAATGACCCCCTTTTCGCTTTGAATAATTGACATCCTGCAGCATCTCAGCGTCGTGAAAGATGAACGGTTTGATCTATGTGACAACGCCATCCAATGATCCTTGTGTGTTCGTCGTTCAATGTATAGATTTGGACGAGAGAGGCTGGATCTTTCCCTTCGGCGAAGATGGTCCGGGGGCTGGATCTTAGCATTCTGTAACGCAGACCTGACTGACACATCTGTCTATGGCTCGCAATGGTCTAGTGCTTGACAGGTTACATTGTATAGACTATGTCTCAGACTGTCGTCCGAATTGCTCGGACGCGAAATGTCTAAACACGACAAGTGTTGGTAAGTTTAGTAAAAACCCTCTACTAGATTCGTGACTTTTCTCATGGGCCAGCTTGAGTTGAGCAAGATCTAGAGAAACTGTGATCCGGTCATTGTAGAATGCAGAACAAAATCTCTCCGTAGTGCCCTGGATTGTTTTATCAGTGGATGCCATCGTGGTCAAAGATGCGACGTGGATGTCTCCAGTGGTAACTGTTATTGTCGACCCGTTAGTGGCGTACTAACGATGCACACAACTTACTCTGCAAGCGAGCCCTTGAAACGCATCTACAGCTCCGACGGGGCGTAGGCAACACATGTTGTTCGAAGAGCCAGTCATATGCATACGCATCACAGGTGAGGCAATGCATCGGTGATAGGTGGGATGACAGTGTCGCAGATGGTAATTCAGATGCGGGCCTTACTTCGAAAGCGCGGAGCTCCGCAAAGGTAGGTAAAAGCTACATCCGATGGTGTACGCTGAGACTCGACTTCGAGGCCGGTGGTCTTGTCGGTCAAGATCTTGGTATCCGCGCCCAATCCTCCCATTCGCCTGTGCCTATCGCGACCAGGACTGCCTCGACAACGCGAGATGAGTGTCATATCTCAATTGCTCTCCCTCGGACCTAATTACATGATTGCAAAGTCACCCTTGGCATGTCCGCATCATGACGAGCACAAAAGCACATATGTTTCCGAGTTTGCATATTTCGATGTAACCTACGATTATCCTTTCAGTCTCATATAATCAAGGCACCATCCAATCCAAGGAGAATCAATTGATCCTTTGGTCCGGCTCGTCCGAAGGCGCCGCTCCTTGGACCTTGGGACCTCGAATTCATGGGACAAGTATGTACTGGTCATGAGCATCCGGTCGACGGTTGAGATACCTATCTCTATCTATCTACCACGAGCCGAACGGCGTCGATAATCATAATCTGCGGACATGGTGCCGCACGCGTGTCTCCGCGTCGAAGTCGAATTCTAGATCGGTCGTGGCGATTGATTCAGTGAGCGGCACGGCGGCTGAGGGACACGTTGGGAGGCCGTACCATCGTCACTATGTACATACATACTGCGGGTGAGAAGGACCCTGGGGCCTGACTATACATACCCTGGGGAGTATGTGTCAGTGACGACATTGCCAGGTGCCAGGTACCGCTGCTGTCACGAGGCGCTGAGTACGTCGTCCGATGCGGAAGAAAAAAAGAAACAACGGAAAGAAGAACAAAGAAGCGAACAGAGTGTCAAGCTTCAGGCTTCAGGCTTCAAGGTAAGACTCGGGGAGGAGATGCCCAACGGCTTCGGACGTGTAACTCGAGACTTTCTTTTCTTTACTCTCACGGTCGTCCTGTGTATTCCCAGTGGCGAAGAAAGGCACTTGGCCAACGCCGCAAAGGAAAAAAATCGTACAGCAAGAAGTTGATGATCATGACGAGCATACGAGTACGACTCGGACCGTGTAGATAACATGATAACACGAGATCACATTATTTGTTTCTGAGCCTTGCCGCATGCGAGACTGAAACGACACATCAATTATCAATCTCAATCTCAAGTGGATGCCGTCATAATCGTGATCGTGGCCATCATCTCAATTCCGGACGGAGTGATCTACCGGAGCAGGTGGTTGGATGCAGGTGTAAGCAGGTATGTATACGTGGCGGAGGGGGGGAGTGACGTTCGTGGTTGGAGGGAGCAAGTATTTTGGCAGGAGAGAAAAGCCGGCTTCGGACGTGTAACTCGAGACTTTCTTTTCTGATATTTTAACGATCGTCCTGTGTATTCCCAGTAGCAAAGAAAGGCACTATAGGTCCATCCGAGTCGGCCAACGCCGCAAAGAAATAAAAAATCGTCAACAAGAAGTTGATGATCATGACGAGCATACGAGCACGACCTCGGACCGCGCATCGATAGCATGATACCACGAGATCACATTATTTCTGAGCCCTTGCCGCATGCGAGACTGAAACGACACATCAATTATCACAATCTCAATCTCAAGTGGATGCCGTCATAATCGTAATCGTGGCCATCATCTCAATTCCGGACGGAGTGATCTACCGGATGAGCAGGTGGTTGGATGCAGGTGTAAGCGGGTATGTATACGTGGCGGAGGGGGGGAGTGACGTTCGTGGTTGGAGGGAGCAAGTATTTTGGCAGGAGAGAAAAGCCGGCTTCGGACGTGTATCTCGAGACTTTCTTTTCTGATATTTTAACGATCGTCCTGTGTATTCCCAATGGCGAAGAAAGGCACTTGGCCAACGCCGCAAAGGAAAAAAATCGTACAGCAAGAAGTTGATGATCATGACGAGCATACGAGTACGACTCGGACCGTGTAGATAACATGATAACACGAGATCACATTATTTATTTCTGAGCCCTTGTCGCGTGCGAGACTGAAACGACACATCAATTATCAATCACCATCTCAAGTGGATGCCGTCATAATCGTGATCGTGGCCATCATCTCAATTCCGGACGGAGTGATCTACCGGATGATGGATGAGCAGGTGGTTGGATGCAAGTGTAAGCAGGTATGTATACGTGGCGGAGGGGGGGAGGTGACGTTCGTGGTTGGAGGGAGCAAGGATTTCGGCAAGAGAGAATTGCCTGCAAGTGGACGTCCGTTTTCTCAACGTGCAGACAAATGATCGAGATGCCGAATGAAACGATGATCATTGGCGCCTTGGAAATGGGTACCGAATCTGGGTTTGCACACCAGCTCGAAAAAGATTCACGCGCGCTCATAAAGGTAGGGAGTCTAGCAGTGGGTGGAAACATCGCCGCAAGTTGAGCCCCCCAGCGTAATCACACCCGCGCGCAGCAACAATAAATAGATATACAGCACGTTTAAACAGTCAGGTATTATATATAAACTTGGTCTTTCCTGGTATGTAGCGATGTAGAAACGAAATCTAATCAAGCAATGAGCAAACACGCGGAAGACGGGTGAACGACATACGATAGCAATATGTAGCAGCTCAAAGCAGGCCCGCAGCCCTCAAGTCCCTCGCAAGCCTGGCATCCTGTGCCTCGGCCTCCTCCCTCGTCCTTGGGTCGACGGTCCGGCCCTCGTGCCTCTCCTCGTCGTCAAACGCAATGCCAAACACACTGGCGAGGTTCCTCCTGATCTCGCGGTCGCGCTCGACGACGTCGGGGGACGGGGCGGGGGCGGGGGCGGGAGGCGAGCGGATGGAGCGCTCCCAGCGCTTGATGCGGATGTACGCGATGAGGGAGGAGAGGAAGACGAACCAGCCGAGGGTCATGAAGAGGAAGGCGAGCCAGTCGCGGGAGGATATGGGGGACTTGGAGAAGGCGTCGTCTGCGAGGGGCGCGGAGCCTGCGCCGGGGACGGGGGAGGCCGGGAGGGGGGACGGGACGGGGGCGGCGGAGAGGTCGGCGGGGTCGGACGAGGGCATGGAGCGGGAGTAGAAGCCGAATTGGATGAGGGTGAGGCCGAGGCCGGCGCGGGAGCCGTATTTTGCGGCGTGGGAGGTGTGGAGGAGGTAGGTGAAGAGGAAGCCGATGAACTGGAAGAAGAAGGAGATGAAGAGGTTGGTGAAGAAGAGCCAGGGGCTGCCGGTGGGGAGGTCGTCGATGACCATGGGCGCGTCGGGGTCGGCGGACGGCGCGTGGACGGTGGTTTCCCAGTAGGCGGGGTCGGCGTCGGCCTGGGCGTCTGCGTACGACTGCGGGGGGTGAGCGGCAAGGATCTGGAGGGAGCGGACGCACGGGCGGGACATCCTTCTGTGAGGTTTCTTCGGGGGCCATGTAGATGCTCCCGTCCGAGGCGACGTGGGGCTGGGCACGCTGCGGCTTGGCGACGACATTGGCAAACACGCCGTCGTTGTCTGTGCCGGCGCCGACGATGCGCGGGGAGGAGTCGGAGCCCGGGACGCGGACGTAGTGCGAGGGAAGCAGGGCGCCTACTGCGCGGCGGAAGAACGACGGGCGCGGGGGAGCGGGCCGCGCGGGCACAGAGGTCGGGAGGAGGCCGTTCGAGTTGCCGTAGTCGTTGGGCAGCGCGTGGGACGACGGCGCGGGCGGCGAGCCGGGCGGAGGAAAGTCGTATTCGCGCTCAAAGTCGTAGGCGCCGGGGACCGACGCGGGTCCGCGGGCGGGCGGGGCGTGCTGGTGGTCGTCGTGGTCGTCGTCGGCAAAGGCGGCGTCGAGCTCGCTGTCGGCGTTGGTGAGCGGGGCGTAGCGGGCAGAGGACATGATGAGACGAGAGAACAGCGCAGCAACGAGAGATCAGTGTGGCAGTGACGTCACGAGACCTGGACGCGACGCTGACTCAGCATGCGTCGCCTGGCCATGTCCGCCAAGCTCCCGCTGTCTGCGCTCCCGCTGCCCCCGCCGTTGGAGCTGCTCATCCACCGCCTCACCCCAGACGCCCGCACGCCCTCTGTCTCGGCGCTCCGGACCGACGTCCTCCCCAGCGCCCCGAGTCTCCAGCGCCGCGCACGCCTCCTCGCCCCCGCGTGCCACTTTTCCTACGTCAATCCCTTCCCCATCCCATTTCCATACGACATCGACCCGCCCGGCCCGAATGACCCGCCTGCCCCCGACAAGAATGCATACATCGAGACCTGGCTTGCCGCCCGCGAGGCAGTCCACGAGCGGCCATCTCCGCACCCCAACGCCGTCCTGCGCATCCACGATCCCAAGCTCCGCGACACTCCGCGCGTTCTCCTGGGCATTGCTCACACCGTTCTCCGCGACTGTCTCCCACATCTCGATGTCGGCGATGCATTCGCGGTCCTTGGCAGCGAGCACGGCCCTGTCTCGCCCGAGGCAGTCAGTGCGCGCGAAGAGCTCGTCGATGTCCTGAGTGGACACAGCGTCCTTGCCACTCCCAAAGACACCGACGACTCTGCAGCCTTTGCACCGTGGTCCCTGCGCTACAGCGGACACCAGTTTGGTTCCTGGGCAGGCCAGCTCGGCGACGGTCGTGCCATTTCCATCCGTAAGCTCTGTTTTCGCTCCCTCCATCTCATCTGACCATCGCAGTGGTCACTCCGCACCCCTCTGATCCCTCGCAATCCATCGAGCTCCAGCTCAAGGGCGCGGGACGCACTCCATTCTCACGCACCGCAGACGGCCTCGCAGTCGTCCGCTCCTCCATCCGCGAGTATCTCTGCTCCGAAGGTACGTGCCTCTCAATCGCCTTCCACTCGACTCACAGCATACCCAGCAATGCACGCCCTCGGCATCCCCACAACTCGCGCCCTCTCCCTCATCTCCCTCCCCTCCCTCCCCGTCCAACGCGAGCGCACCGAATCCGCCTGCGTCCTCACGCGCCTCGCGCCCTCCTTCATCCGCATCGGCAACTTTGAAGCCATGAACGGGCCCACGAACATGTTTTTCTTCGGAGGCGGCCAGCAGGAGCCTGATTGGGACGGGCTGAGGGTGTTGGGCGAGTGGGTTGTCAAGAACGTCTTAAAGCTCAAGATTGACGAGGGGGAACCGTGGGGGAGGGAGCTCGTGTTGGAGGTTGCAAGGAGGAATGCAAAGATGGTCGCGGGGTGGCAAGCATATGGGTTCATGCATGGTGTTATTAATACTGACAAGTATGTTTGCCGCCCTGTTTTCGGCTCGGCTGACGAGTCTTTAGTGTCTCGATACTAGGGCTGACCATTGATTACGGTGCGTCGACACAATCTCTCTACACAAAATCTGACACGTCCAAGGTCCCTACGCATTCATGGACGTATTCGATCCCTTCCACGTCTGCAACCACACCGACGAGATCGGCCGATACGCATACAAGGTACCCATCCGCCATCTCCCTCCTCTCCAAACTAACCACCCCAAACCAAGTACCAACCCAACATGATGTACGTCCCCCCTCTTCCCATCCCTCCTCTCTAACACCCCCCAAAAAAGCATCTACGCCCTCCGCGCCCTCCTAACCGCCCTCGCGCCCCTCATCGGCGCAGAGCTCGAATCCGGACACGCAGTCCAGCCGCACTGGGCATCCGACAAGCCAAAAGAAACCCTCGACGCCTGGCGCGCGCGCGGCGCGGCGCTGCAGGACGAGCTGGAGCGCGTCGCGCAGGAGGAGACGGCGCTCGCGTACGCGCGCCACATGCGCGCGCGGCTCGGGCTGCGCTCTGTCGACGCGCGGGACGAGACGGCGCTTTTTGGCCCGCTGAGGGAGGTGATGGAGCGCCAGCGGCTGGATTTCCATGGGACGTTTAGGA
This sequence comes from Termitomyces sp. T69sscA, assembly GCA_017657225.1. NCBI lineage: Eukaryota > Fungi > Basidiomycota > Agaricomycetes > Agaricales > Lyophyllaceae > Termitomyces > Termitomyces sp. T69sscA. The sequence continues at coordinate 22,132 of JAGGAQ010006002.1, read as the reverse complement.
CGCTTTGTGCGTTCCGCCCGTGTGTCCTGCAGGAGGACGGGGGCGGGGACGGCGGCGGGGAGTGCGACGCGTTCGTGCGGCGGCTGGTGGAGTTTTGTGAGCCCGGGGAGGGGGCGAGGGAGTGGGAGGCGAAGCGGGCGGCGTGGCGCGCGTGGCTGGGTGTGTACGCGGCGCGGATCGGGAGGGGCGAGGAGCGCGCGCTGTGGGGCGCTGATGCGGACGGGGAGAGGGCGCGCGCGATGCGCGGGGTGAATCCGCGGTTTGTGTTGCGGCAGTGGGTGCTTGAGGAGGTGATTGAGAGGGTGGAGGGGGATGTGGAGGGGGGGAGGAGGGTGCTTGGGAAGGTTATGCAGGTGCGTTTTGCGGGCGTGGTTTTGTGCTGGTTTTTATGGGTGCCTTTTGTAGATGGCGACGAGGCCGTTTGAGATGTGGGGTGGGGAGGGGGATGGGAGGGCGGAGGGGGAGATGGGGGTGGAGGAGAGGGAGGAGAGGAGGTTTTGTGGGATGGGGGAGGGGAGGATGTTGGGGTTCCAGTGTAGTTGTTCGAGTTGAAGTGGACTTTTGAATTGAAGGTATGGGATGTAGGATAGTCTGGAGACAGTGTGTGTTTATCAACTTTGACAGTAACCATGTGCCATGAATAGCAAAGTATTTTGATTGCTGAATTCAGACTTTTTCATGATTATAAAACCGCTGAGTGCTACGACAAAAAACTATCATGCTAGGACTCAAGTTCTCAGTCCTGGTAGGCCTGATAGCTGATTTTGAGCGTCAATCCGTACTGGTACAAAGTCAGTCCTCATTATGTCACGCCGTAGGCCTCTTTTTTTAATTTTCATCCTCTTTTATCGCCCTTAGCTAGGCCTCCTCCCTGCCCCCCCCCACCTGCATAGAAAAATCGTGCACAGAGAGCTTTCTACAGAGGTCATGACAACAACACTCGTTTCTAGTATGCTACAGGTGTCCGAAGGTTTTCGCACGCACATGGTCACCGTAACCGCCTCATCAGCCAGGCTAATTTTGAGACTGAGGTGTGAGTGGAAAATCCAAATAGAGACAGACACTGAGAAAACACACACTGAAAACGAGATTCAAGCACGGCGGAGAAACACGATGTCAAGAAGGATAAAACTGGACTGCATGGCAACAGACTATGCCATAGAAGGAGAGCCCTGGAAAAGGCCCGGGACCTTGTATATTTGAAACACCTGGATAAATATCCTGTTGGAAATAACCAGCCCGCACAGGGCTTGGAGATACGTAATTGGGTATAGGAGCAGACTGCCCTGGGTAGGAACAGATGAAGGCCGGTCCAAGCCCCCACACTGTGCGTAAGTGTTTCCATAACGGTGGAAACATATCAGAATATTGAAAACTTTAACAAGGGACGTCCCTAATCAGCAAAATGAGTATGTGTCTGTGGGCTATGATGGACTTTATCTGGAAGGAAAGATCCCTCAGATGACGCGGTACACAAGAGTGGATGACAGATATTGCACTGAAGTTACCCAGTGTCAGCGCTATGTGGGAGCGTAGACGCGTTGGTCTTACACAACAACTACTATGTCGACATCCGACCCTTTATCGCATTGCATACCTTCCAACCCAGACATAACTGGTATCGGCGTCCGAGTCTCGATTTATGCTCAAAACCTGCTAAGCTTCATTCCTGCATTCTATGCCCTCCAAGACTACAAGGTCACACCCATCGAGCTTGGTCAACTGGAGATACAGTCAACTACAATTCTCATCACTGCATTTTCCATCCTTTTATCAACTGTTATCCAAGCCCACACCAATGGCATAACACCTTACCATGGTGCCGTTGTCCTCAACCTGAGCTGGATGAACAACACAAACCTATGCATATACTTTCTGATCTACTTCTGTAAAAAAGTCGAAGAGACGCATTGGCAACTAAGCAGCTATAAAATCTGGTCTCAAGAGATGGCAAAAACTTTACGTCAGCCAGTCTTGTGGATAGGCTCTGCTCATCTTACTCTTATGGCCGTTGTTGGTTTATTGTTGTGGAGTGATCCAGCAAAATTTGGTACTCCAAACACGTGTTCTCTCTCCACATCAATCTTTATCATCGGTGGACAAGTTAGGTTCAATGCATCAGGGTTGAGAGATTGGTCTATCCTCATCTACAGCCTCCTCCTCACTCCTATTCTGAATTTGATCTTTCCTCTCATCTTATTTGGTTTGCCGTTCTGGATAAAATCATCCAATCCTGGCATCCGAGTCAGGCCTGTTCACGTGGGTCTGACAATGTTGGGTGTCATTGACATCATCCTTCTTGCTGATACCGAAACGGCGATTGCAAAAAACAAGTTGCTATTGGAGAGTGGTGATGGCCAATGGACATTTGGCCAGACCCTTGCCCTTCTGCTACTTTTGCTACCTGCTCGTGATATTGGAGAAGCACTTTTTGAACGACGAGCAAAGGAGTGGGGGGAAAGACTCCTGGATGCCACAAAGCAAGGAGACACAGGTGTTATGTTGGAGGCCATCAAGTTTGGAGCACCAAAGACTGTTCTGGGTGAGCATCAGGCTTCAAGTAACAGATTAGAGAATCTTCTGATATTGAATTAGATGAAGCACTTGTCATTGCAACTGAAAATGGCCAGCCAAAAGTTGTTACAACTCTAATTGAGGCAGATGTAGGCAAAGAAGCTAAAAGTGAGCAACTTTGTATCTGAATGATAGAATTTATTTGATTCACTTCTGATTTAGATCAATCCATGCTTATTGCAGTCAGGAAAGGACAGCTTGAAATAGTTAAACTCCTTGTTGATAAGGGAGCTGTGCAACTTGCTGATGTCAAAGGTGTGCATTTACTTACACATTAGTATGAACATTGATGTTGTTGTCTAGACACAGCTGGCTATTCTTTGACTTTTTTGGCAGCAAAGAATAAACATGATGATGTTCTAAGGTATCTCTTTGAAAAAGAACATGAAGGTATGAAACTTGGTGCAATGATGATTCTTAGGCTGATGATATTTGATCAGCTGAAATTACAAATCACTTGAGCCTACTTTACATTGCAGCTAAAAGAAAAGAAAGAGACATTGTTCAAGTGTTATTAATCAATGATTATGATGTGAATGAACAAGGTAAATACTTTGATTTTAAACATTGAAGTCTGATTAATTTGTCTTTAGGTTCTATTGGAGAAACTGTTCTCCATTGCATGGCACAAGAGGAAAATGTTGACTTTGACATAATTAAGATGCTCATTAATTATGCTGATACAAATGCAATGGGTGAGGATTATAATGACTTTTATAGCAGAACCTTAAATGCAATTATGCAGATTACAAGGGTTATACTGCACTTCATTATGCAGTAAAAGCAGGCTCAATCAACTTTGTGAAATTTTTGCTCAAACATCATGCAGATGTCAATATTAAATGTGATTTGTCTTTTTGTGTCAACTGACTGGTAAAATTAATTGGATTAATGCCAGGCAGTGAACCTATACTTTTGTGTGCTATTGAAAGTGGAAACAATGATATAATCACGCTTCTTCTCAATACAGGAGCAAATGTAACAGTTCAAAGTAAGATTGATGTATAGACAGCTTATTTACATTCAGGCTGATGGATGATTTTGATTAAGATTCTTTTGCAAAAACTGTACTTCACTTTGCAGCTCAAAGCAAAAATTCTGATATCATGAGAAATCTCCTTACTCAAGATCAAAAGCCAGAAATAAATGCTATAGGTGAGGTTAATGCATTTTGACAGTTTTGTAACTGACAAATGCTCTAAAATAAGATTTGTTTGGAGTAACTCCACTTCACACTGCAACTTACTATGGAAATCTTGATGTAATCAAGCTTCTCCTTGATCATGGAGCAGATGTTCAGAGTAAAGTACTGCCATTCACTATTTTTGGTTGCTGACAACTTATTAATGTAGCTTATGTTGGAAAAACACTCCTCCACTCTGCAGCTGAAGGTGGAAACCATGATATATTTAGACTTTTCCCTGATAAAGAAGCAGATTTCAATGCAAAAAGTAAGAAACAATCCATTTCTAACATTTGGGTTACTTCATGCTTTAATTTCAGCTTCTGATGAGAAATCTCTCCTTCACTCTGCAGCTGAAGGAGGAAATCTTGTTATATTTACACTTCTTGTTGAAAAAGGGGCAGATGTGCATGCAAAAAGTAATGTCTATGCATTTATAGAATTATGGTCACTGCAACTTTAAATTCAGCTTTTGATGGGACAACCATTCTTCATTCTGCTGTTATAGGTCAAAATGTTGATATACTGAAAATTACTCTTGATCAAATCAATCAAAAAGCATGTATAAATGCTAAAAGTGAGATTTATGTATTCTTAATTTTTTTAATCACAAATACTTGAATTTTAGCTTCTCATGGAGAAACACCACTTTATTTTGCAGCTACAAAAGGAAACCTTGCTATTTTTGAACTTCTTCTTGAGAAAGGAGCAGATCTACATGCTAAAAGTAATAGTTATTCATATTCTACATCTTAGGAACTAACATTGGTTTCAGATTCTTATCAAGAAACTATACTTCATTCTGCAGCTAAAGGTCAAAATCCCAAAATTGTAAAGATTCTTCTTGACAAAGGAATGGATCCACATGTTAAAAGTATGGCTATGTATTTCTCATCTAACATTTTAGCCACTTTACACTCTGAGTCCAGATTCTGATAGAAAAACCTCACTTCATTTTGCATCTGAAGGTGGAAATTTTGATATATTCAACCTTCTTCTTGATCAAGGGTCAGATATAAATGCTAAAAGTAAGATTCTTGTGCAAAAATTATTCTAATTATCTAACACATTAGATTTAGCTTTTGGTGCAAAAACTCCACTACACTTGGCAGCTGAAAATGGAAATCTTGCAATTGTCAGGCTCCTTTATGAAAAAGGAGCATATCCATATGCTAAAAGTAGGATTCTTTTATATCCAGAATTTTAGTTGCTAATATTTAAGTTAGATCATTTTGGAGAGACTCTACTTCATTCTGCAGCAAAAAGCCAAAATCCTAAAATTTTGAGCATTCTGCTCAATAAAGAGATGAATGTACATGCTAAAAGTAAAGACCATTTACATTTGACATTTTAGTCATTTTACACTCTGAATGCAGCTTTTGATGAAAGAACATCACTCCACTTTGCAGCTAAATGTGGAAATATTGCTATAGTAAAACATCTTCTTGAAAGGGGGGCAGATGTACATGCAAAAAGTAAAGTTGATGTATCTATAGTATTCTGATCACCTTACACTTCATTTTAGCTTTTGGAAAGCATACTCCACTTCACTCTGCAGCTGAAGGTGGAAATCTTGCTATTTTCACACTTCTTCTTGAAAGAGGAGCAAATATGCATGCTCAAAGTATGGTTATCCTGCTTAAGATTTGAGTTACTAATGTTTCTTAAGATTCTTATGGAGAAACTATCTTTCATTCTGCAGCTGAAGGTGGAAATCTTGCTATTGTTACACTGCTATTCACAAAAGGTATAGACATGCATGCTAAAAGTAAGGTTTATGCAATCTTATCATTCTAGTTTAATGAGACTTTTTAATATAGCTTCTGATGGAAAGACTGTGCTTCATTCAGCAGCCAGAAGTCAAAATCCTAGCCCAGATATCTTGAGATTTTTTCTTGACAAAGGGGCAAATATCAATGCCAAGAGTAAATATATGCATTCCTAAAAAGGCAATTGCTAATACACTAAATCTAGCTTTATTTATGGAAACACCACTTCACTTTGCAGTCCAGAGAAACAAGTTCCATATTGTTAAGCTTTTTCTTGACAATGGAGCAGATGTGAATGCTATGTGTAAGGTTTAAATTTACAAACATTAGCGAATTTTGGTGCTCACATATTCATTCATGATTTAGCTTCTCATGAAGGAACTCCAATTTGCTCTGCAGCTAAAGTTGGGAATCTTGATATAGTTAGACTTTTTTGTAATAGAGGAGCAGATATCAATAGCAAAGGCAAGATATACTCTATATTATATCTACACTATTTATTGTTTTTGTCCAGGACTCAGAAGTGGTCAAACTCCACTCAAATATGCTCGGAAACTTCATCATGTCCATATTGTACAATTTCTACAACAAAAGGGAGCAACTGAATAAAGCTTTATTTATAATAGATGCTACATATAGTATTTGTAAAGGTAACATTCTTAAGAAAACACTTTTTGATTCTTGACCCCCATCCCTTCTGGGGTCCTGGTGGTATCAAGGTCCATTGATAGCAAACGACACCTCTCCCATACCTCTTGGCTCAGTTGTGCCCTCAGGCACCGCTCCCCTCTTTTCCTGCCCATGTAGTCTGCTCTCCTCTCCTCTGCATGATGCCCCTGACATCCAGGCAGTTTTCCAGGCCACCCTCAGGCGGCCCTACCATGGCTAAGACCCCAGTCTAAAGTCTCTGAAGTCAATTGACTCTAGCCCGGTCAAACTGTCATCCCCAACTATCAGCATTGCCTCACTTGCAATACATATGCATATCACTGGTTCCGGCGTTCCTGGCTAACGTCCTCCCCAGCGCCCGAGTCTCCAGCGCCGCGCATGGCTCCTTGCTCCCGCACGACACTTTTCCTACGTCAATCCCTTCCCCATCCCATTTCCATACGACATCGACCCGCCCGGCCCGAATGACCCGCCTGCGGCCCAGTCCATAAGCGTCCATCTCCACACCAATGCCGTCCTGCATATCCACGATTCCAAGCTCCACGACACACCGCGTGTTCTCCTGGGCATCGCACCCACAGCTCTCCGCGACTGTCTCCCAGACTGTTTCCCACATCTCGATGTCGGCGATGCATTCGCGGTCCTTGGCAGCGAGCACGGCCCTGCCTCGCCCGAGGCAGTCAGTGCGCGCGAAGAGCTCGTCGATATCATAAGTGGATACAGCGTCCTTGCCACTCCCAAAGACGCCAACGACTCTAGAGCCTTTCCACCGTGGTCCCTGCGCTACAGCAGACACCAGTTTGGTTCCTGGGCAGGCCAGCTCGGCGACGGTCGTGCCGTTTCCATCCGTAAGCTCTGTTTTCGCTCCCTCCATCTCATCTGACCATCGCAGTGATCACTCCGCACCCCTCTGATCCCTCGCGATCCATCGAGCTCCAGCTCAAAGGCGCAGGACGCACTCCATTCTTACGCACCGTAGACGGCCTTGCAGTCGTCCGCTCCTCCATATGTGAGTATCTTTGCTCCGAAGGTACATGCCTCTCAATCGTCCACCACTCGACTCGCAGCATGTCCAGCAATGCACGCCTTCAGAATTCCCACAACTCGCGTCCTCTCCCTCCCCGTCCAACGCGAGCGCACCGAATCTGCCTGCATCCTCACGCGCCTCGCGCCCTCTTTCATCCGCATCGAGAACTTTGAAGCCATGATTGGGCCCACGAACACGGTTTTCTAAGACGCTTTATGTAGCCCCAATGACTGGGTTTGAGAGTGTTAAACTAATTGATCCTTATCTCATTTCCTGAGTGATGGCTCGACCCCCTTCCGAAACTTTGCATGTAGCCTGTACGCCCGGAGTACACTCACACCTGTCTGTGCGCGTTTATGTTATAAGTAAGTAACAAAAAGTAACTTCTCAGTTTAGCATTCCTGGGTGGCGGTCGGGCGTACATCGGTTTCAGATTCTCAGCGCGATAACTATAGAATAAATGAGTGAACCTGATTCATGATCAAAAATTTATTGAATAGAAGTTGTCTTTTCTCTCAATTCCGTTTCTACCCTTACAAAAAGTAGATCTCCTGGCAGATGAGTGGCAGCACGATCCCAACAGTAAAGGATGCTCCCAGTAAGACTCTTCAGCTGCCGCTCGGACTAGAGGTAGTCAACCCCCAGACTTGACAAGGTCGTTTTTATAGCATGCTTTTTCGGGTTGTAACATGCAAGCAACATCTTCGTTTCTTATGACGAACTTACTTTCATTGTCTTTGTACTTTGATGTCGCTTCCGAGATCCAAGTAGGACTCGCTTTATGTCTGCAAAAAAAAATACTTTTACATTCCATATTAGATTTCAAGAGAGTTTTTTTTTTTTTTTTTTTGGTTTGCTATTCTATAGGAATAAAGGAATCATGGTGAATGTCTCATTGAACGAAGGAGCAAAGGCAATTGGTCAAAAGGCAAAACGGTCTCGAAAAATGATAAATCAGTCCTTCGACATTGGCTTTCCTTTCTTCTCTCTGATATGCATCTCAATAACGTGTCGATACGTACGTCATTCAAAGTACTTTTATGGGGCGACAGTGATGTTCAGCGTCCAATCCTTCATCTTGTACCGCTCAGGGACATTTCCCTCTTGATTGATTTCCTCCTGGCGATCTTGTATCCTGGAGTTTCATTTAGTTGTGGAATAGGCAGTCGCAGACATCGATCTTTTGTGGATAAGTCAGGTCCGGCGTCCGAGTTGCTAAAGGTATCAAACCTATACAGCTATGATCGTTTTACGACTGATATTCCAAATAATCTTGATAAAAAGTTTGACGAGTGCTTCGCAAGAAGGTTGATAACGAGATCCTTCCTTTGCAATATCAGGCAATGTCCCCGAATCATCGTAGAATGTTTGAGGATGTTCTAGATTGCTTCAAAATCCCTTGATTCACCTCATCTTGTCCTTTTTATGGGAGCCGTGTATATCGAGGTTTATATCAGGTAAATTTCGACGAGGGAGGTGTGCTCTTCAGCTTTTTTTGCTGGACTTCTCTAACTCACCATGTCTGTCGGAGACTCATTCGAAAGAAGGGATGGAAAATGACATGTCAGTACTTGCTAAAAGATCAAAAATCGTAACCTGTGAATATCTGCATACCCGTGGGCGAGACTAAATTTGGCTTCGCAACCCTCACACTCTGCTCCGTACCTTCATTTCCGGCTGACAAGCAGACATCGAGATTCGACACTGAGAATCCACCGCAGGTATATATGCTCAGATGTAACAGGAATAACCAGACAGTAAGTCATATTGGCTGAGCAGTAGTAGGTCTAAAAGCGCGTCACAGGCACTAGTACTCTTTCATGCCTTTGAATTGACCAGCTCTACTATCAGAGGTAATTGTGGCGTCTGCGGAGAGTCTTTTACTTTCGGAGTTATAATTTCACCCATTTGCCAAGCGACCTCTTTCTTTGAAGGGTAGAAACGGAATTGAGAGACGAGAGTGGACAAAACGACCTCTGCAAAGGTCCTATGTGTCAATGATCATGCATCTCGCCTGAAAAGGTGGTGGACTGACTCATTTCCAATTGCGAGAACTTGAATCCAATACAGGCTCGCCCGCCACCGGAGAATGTCAACCTGAAGGAGGAAAATCTACATTTCAGTTCAGCGAAACATGGCACCGAGACCGCACTGACAGGTGCGAATAAACTCCAGGCATGTGAGCTTCATACAAAGCCTCAGGAAGAGGCCCTAGCCATCGCTCCGGCTTCCACTCGAGAGAGTCTGGACCCCACAAAAGAGGGTCCCGGTTAGCATTCAAGTTGTTAATGAGGATCATCGTATCTTTTGGTACTAAGAGAGATTCCATTTCGCGTCCGTCGACTCCTTTGATCGGTGTCAACAAGGGTAAAACAACATCCTGCCGGGAGCTACAAATGGAACATGAGTTAAGAAAGGCAAGGAAGACTGAAATGCATACACTCGGGAGGACCTTGGGGCCGGGGCATGACTTGGAATTGTGGGTCAATTATCAAGAGGCAAACAACTCCAGGAGCACCTACAGACGAAGAGTTTCTCGGCAGACTGCATCTAGAAAAGGGAGCGAGACCAGATCGTCGTAAGGTACCTCTCCGTTATGCGCTCGGCGTGCCTCTGTGACTTCTGCACGAAGGCGCTCCTGTGCCTCAGGGTGCGATGCTAAGACATGGAGAGTGCGTGAAAGTGCATTAGATGTCGTGTCAGTGGCGGCAAAGATCAACGTCCTAATGCTCGCCATTAGCTGTTGATGCAGTAGAGAATAATCAACTTACAGCATCTACAGATGATGAGCGGATGATCTGTCTATGGATAATCTATGGATAATAGATGACTTACCTGTCCTAAGACTTCTTTCTCAGGCAATTTATCTTCCTTCGACGCCTCCATATTCGCTTTCACTGTGCAAAGATGCCATGAGGACATAACCAGGACAGATTCAAAGACAGCTCACTGAGAATACTCAAGAGATCCTGCGCTCTCCCAATTTGGTTCGCAAGAGCTTCATCACCATCCATCAAGGCATTCTTCTTTTCCTCAAGAATCTGCTTTGTTGTCCAGTCCCAAGTATCAACCATATCCCTCAAAGCGCGCAATCTCCTGCTGGGAAAATGATCAACAAGCCACCTCCTGAATCTTGGGGAGCCAATCTTGACAATGATCGGGAGGAGATACTGAATTTCAAAGGCCAAATTCGACACGGTTGTGCTGGTAGATGGAGTTCCCGGTAAGCATCAATTGCTGACCGAGACATAGAGTACTAACGAGAATGCTTGAGCTGCTCCACAGAATGGATGTGGCGTGGCACCCTCGACGAGTGGGTCGAAAGAATACCCAAGACCACTTTGTCCAATCATTTCTAGTGCGGCGCGGCTCATCCAGTGCAATACATCAATCTGAGGAGTTACTCAGACCAAAGCAAGAGTTCAAAGATAACTGGATTACCTCTTGAGGTCCTTGAGCCAACTTACTCTTGATAGCATGTTCGACCTGGTCAAACTCTTTGTGGTACCATTGCTGATTACGACGCTGTTGTCTTACCTTCTTTGCGACACCACTAAAGATAGGAACTGTACAGTCAACACATCAGTTTCATATGGATTGCGATCATTATACTCGTCGTACTCATGTTACGTAAATGCGCAATTGAAAAAACTGGATTCAACATCTTGCGTTGCTTCTTGTGTTCTTCACCTGGTCACGTTCTGTTGTGGTAAATGTCTTTATATTGTGACTCCTGGAGACGCGCCTTGCGTGGTCCCAAGGCCCTGACCAAATAAAACCATGTTTCGTCTACAGAGTTGTCACTGTCAGGTATTGACAACGCGGTCGTTGAGCATTACACATACGCATAAAATGAGCTAGTTTCGTCGTAAATGGCTTGATCCTTCTCAAAGACTCAACATTTGTCCATACGAAGGGGAGGTTTATCGTACCTTTACAAGTATATGGTGCATGGCCTTCGGGTCAAAAGTCTCCAAATACTTTGTCTGTTCGACATCAGCGACATTTTACACACAAGGGATGACTTTGACTTGCACCAAACGGACCCCAGATTCTAGCAACTCTGCCATCTGTGCACAGATATTCAAATGTAGTAGACACATTTTTCAAAACTTCATACATCGCTCAGAAATCATTAAACAAAATTCCCAACCAACATTGGAAGGATCAAACAACCGGGCCATGTTTCCTGGGGCAAAACAGATGGTATTAGCGGGGCTATTATTTATAAGAATTTATACCTTTGGCAAATGAATCCGGTTCGGGTCCTGGAATGTTATCACTTTCTCTCTTTGATACAAATCGTTTGAACGCCCAAAAAAGAGCAGGGAGGATAAGAAATTGGGATAGCAAGGCACACATGATTTCAAGGGGCGTAACACTTGGTGCAGATGGATCAAGCGACTTTAGACGCCAATGAGTCTTGTGTATTGGGCTGCTTTTATGGGGACGGTGACATAGATTTACGTACACACGTAATGCCTCGGTGTACTTCTATATAAGAAAATGTCACGAAATCGAAAAAGTGCTAAAAAAGACTGGTTGAAATCTGATCAAGGAGATGTTTGACGCTCACATCTCGCTTCCAAAAACATGATGGACCGCCGACTCGGAGGTACCGTGATCACAGCAACATCTTATAGGCTTGAGTATGTGAGTGGGTAGACAGAGATGAAACTGTGGACTGTTACTGAAAATAGGTTGGAGATGGCTTGTGGTCAGCGGTGGTTCTGTCCACAGTCTAGTTTGAACAGCTAACTTGGAAGAACCCCAACTCAGATTTGGTGGCGAAAAATAGGAAGCAGGTCTTCATTGTTCCCGGACCGAGCGAGCGAAAACCATCTGTCGGTCAGTCGATAGGTGCGATGGTAAATCTGCATACGAGATGCGCAAAGGGGTTGACACCTGCCGAAACAATCGAGAAGAAAGGTCCTGAAACTGATGTAAGAGGCGCCGGGTAAACGATGCCGCTAAGGACAGACTTTGAACACTGTAACGTACTGTCATATGACCCAGTTGCTCTAGTATTGCTCGATGCGACAGTGCAAAGCTATATAACGTGATAGAATTCCACTTATTGGCTGAGCAAAATAAATCAAGATAGAAAGAAGCCAGCTTGAAGAACCAGGTGCGCGGCCGACACTCAACAGAAGTGACCCCAAAGTTCTGCCAGAAGCCTTGGAATACGTGCCGGGATATAAACCAAAAAAAAACGGTAGTAGTATCTAGCAACAAATGAATGTGGTCCCTTGTGGTCCTCGTCAAAAGTCCATGAAGCCGAAGGTGGACACTGAGCGTGAAAGTACAAAGGAGTTTTCAAAGAGAACGAGGAATGCTGGTCGCCAGTTGGAATATGAGAACTCAGGCCTCAGACCTCGTGTCTCCCACTCTAAAAGATCTCTGGGTGGCCCTTGGGTGGCCCATTCAGAGACAGAAACAGGAAATTTGCCGAGTATACTCCACGCAAAATTTGATAGGCCTTTCAGCTCAAAGGTGAATGCAGACCTCCTTTTCATCGCCGCTGCATATGCAATGGCTTCTCTGGTCTTTCTGCAACCAGAATGAGAACCGGCAAGTCACATACTGATTAACATCAACCACTGTGACATCATGAAGTGCTCGAACCCGTCTACTTCGCAATTTCTCTGGGACAGTTTTGGGACAAATTCCTTTCACATGTGTCCGGTGCGACGGCATCGGTTATCTTATGAATCAGAAACGCGTCGTTTTCCAAAGATTGCAAATGGGAGCCCGTGGAAGAAAAGCGCGCCTTGAAACAGTCTCGATGCCTTCATTACGACCTATCGGGGGTAAGGTTGCTTGGTAAGGTGTTGTTACAAAGTTTACTGCGTCTCCTGTGCTGTGCCAGTTTGGGCAGGAAGAGCCAATGCAGTCTGACCGTTCCTCCAAGCAAGTACACGCACTGAGACGTGGTTTCGACGAAAACAGAAAAGGCAAGCTGTTGACTAGATCGGGTGTGGGCGAAGTTCATTTCGAGGGCGCACATAAATCAAGGCGTGGCAGGGTGGATTTTACTTTTTGTCGCAATGCGTCTTGTGCAGACATCGTCGCCCTCGCAGCGCACGCCCACCCCGCTTCCACTCCTTTTGTTTCTGTTCCTCTGCATGTACCCGTTCTTTCCCAATGTCGTTCACCAACAACACACTAATCACGCTCTTTAACACCTTGAGCGCTTGGTTAGCTCAACCAATCCAATTGTCGACGACCAGCTGCTTCAGAACTTCGCTCGGCGTGCTGCTGCTCCCGCCTCACATCCAGAAACGTCACTATCATCCTGGCTAGATTATTTATCTCGCCTTAATATGACCGACAGTTTGCTACTAGCAGTAGCGCATCCCAGAGCTTTGCCGTTGAAGGTACCAATACCGAAGTCGGAGAAGCCACTTACTTAGACGATGTCGCGTCCACTTCTAAGAACACTATGGGCTTGATATCCAGTCTGTGTTTTTCAATTTTCATATCCCCTTGATTGACGACACACATGGCTCGGGACATTGGCTGTATGTCTTTACATTGACCTTCATCGGTTGTCTTTGATAGATTTAGGAGGTACAAAGATACTCCCCTGCTGCCATCTTTCACAAGATCACAAGATCACGGTTGGGAGTAAGGGACAAAAAATCATATATATCTCACTGAATTTATGGGTTATGAACAGACCTATGAGTTATGTAGTGTAGGAGATGAGTATGGGAGATGTCACAAGATTCCCTGCAAACAGACCTGGTGGAAGGCCAAAACCTAAGAGGTTTATACTATTCTATGGAACTGACAGAGATAGGTCATGACAGAGGCGACTGTAGTATTAACTCATGCCTTTGAGTTGACCAACTCCACTACCAGAGGCAGTTGTGGTATCTTTGGAGAATCTTTCAGTGTCGGAGTCGTAATTTCACCCATTTGCCAAACAATTTCTTGTTTTGGAGGGTAGAAACGGAATTGAGTGATGAATGTGGATAAAATGACCTCTGCAAAGATTACAAGTATTATTGATTATGAATCTTGCTTAAAAAATTGGTGGACTGACTCATTTCCAATTGCGAGAACTTGAATCCAATACAGGCTCGCCCGCCACCAGAAAAAGTTAAGCTGAGGGAGGAAAATCTGAGTTTGAGTTCAGCGGAAGAACACCGAGACAATACTAACAGGTGCGAATAAATTCCAGGCATGTGAGCATCATGCAAAGCCTCGGGAAGAGGCCCAAGCCATCGCTCCGGCTTCCACTCAAGAGAGTCTGGACCACAAAAGAGGGTTCCGATTAGCATTCAAGTTGGAAATGAAGATAATTGTATCTTTTGGGACCAAAATTGATTCCATTTCGCGTCCGTCGACTCCTTTGATCGGCGTCAACAAGGGTAGAATAACATCCTGCCGGGAACTACAAATCGAACATGAGTTAAGCAAGGTAAGTCAGATTGAAATGCATAGTCTCGGTAGGACCTTGGGGCCGGAGCATGACTTGAAATGGCGAGTTAATGATTAGCAGGCAAACAACTCCAGAAGCACATACAGACGAAGTATTTCTCGGCAGACTGCGTCCAGAAAAGGGATTGAGACTAGATTGTCGTAGGGATGTCCCCGTTATGCACTTGGCGTGCCTCGGTGACTTCTGCACGAAGGCGCTCCTGTGCCTCAGGATGCGATGCTAATACATGGAGAGTGCGTGAAAGTGCATTAGATGTCGTATCAGTGGCGGCAAAGATAAACGTCCTAATGCTCGTCATTAGCTGTTGATGCAGTAGAGCATAATCAACTTACAGCATCTACAGATAGTGAGCAGATGATCTGTCTATGGATAATAGATGACTTACCTGTCCTAAGACTTCCTTCTCAGGCAATTTATCTTCCTCCGATGCTTCCATATTTGCTTTCACCGTGCAAAGATGCCATGAGGACATGACCAGGACAGATTCAAAGACAGCTCACTGAGAATACTTAGAAGATCCTTCGCTCTCCCGATTTGGTTCGCAAGAGCTTCATCACCTTCCATCAAGGCCTTCTTCTTTTCCTCAAGGATCTGCTTCGTTGTACGATCCCAAGTATCAACCATGTCCCTCGCGGCGCGCAATCTCCTGCTGGGAAAATGATCAACAAGCCACCTCCTGAATCTCGGGGAGCCAATCTTGACGATGATCGGGAGGAGATACTGAATTTCAAAGGCCAAATTCGACATGGTTGTGCTGGTCGATGAAGTTTCCGGTAAGCATCAATTGCTGACTGAGACATAATGTACTAACGAGAATGCTTTAGCTGCTCCACAGAATGGATGTGGCGTGGCACCCTCGACCAATGGATCAAAAGAATACCCAAAACCACTTTGTCCAATCATTTCGAGTGCGGCGCGACTCATCCAGTGCAAGACATCAATCTGAGGAGTTATTCAGACCGGAGAGTGAGTTCAAAAAGAACTGGATTACCTCTTGAGGTCCTTGTGCCAACTGACTCTTGATAGCATTTTCGACCTAGTCAAAGGAATTATAATTCTTCGTGGTACCTTTGCTGATTACCACGCTGTTTGCTTACCTTCTTTGCGACGCCACTAAAGATAGGAACTGTACAGTCAACACATCAGTTTCATATGATTACGATAATTATAGACTCGTCGTACTCATGTTACGTAAATGCGCAATTGAAAAAACTGGATTCAACATCTTGCGTTGCTTCTTGTGTTCTTCACCTGGTCACGTTCTGTTGTGGTAAACGTCTTTATATTGTGGCTACTGCAGACGCGCCTTGCGTGGTCCCAAGGCCCTGCCCAAACATAACCATGTTCCGTCTACAGAATTGTCACTGTCAGTTATTGACAACATGGTCGGTGAGCATTACACATACGCATAAAATGACTTAGTTTCGTCATAAATGGCTTGATCCTTCTCAAGAACTGAACAATTGTCCATACGGAGGGGCGGTTTATTGTACCTTTACAAGTATATGGTGCATGGCCTTCGGGTCATAAGTCTCCAGATATTTCGCCTGTACGACATCAGCGACATTTTACACACACAAGGGATGACTTCGACTTGCACCAAGCGGACCCCAGATTCTAGCAACGCTCCCATCTGTGCGCAGGGATCAGAGGTGGTAGACACATTGAAAGAAATTCGTACATCGTTCAGAGATCATCGAACAGAATTCCCAACCAACGTTTGAAGGATTGAACATCTGGGCCATATTTCCTGAGGCAAAACAGATGAGATTAATGGGACTATTGTTCTATAAAAGTTTGTACCTTTAACAAACGACTTCGGTTTGGGTCCTGGAATGTTATCGATGTCTCCCTTTGATATAAATCGTTTGAAAGCCCAAGCAAGCCACACAAGGGCGAAAGGGGCAAGAAATTGGGACAGCAAATCAGGCATGATTTCAAGGGTACGCCACCTAAGGCAGATGATTCAAGGGACTTTGAATGCCAACGAATCTCGTGTATTGGCCTGCTTTTATGAGGTCGGTGACGCAGATTTGCGTATGCATGTGATGTCTGGCGTGTCCTCCAATATCACGAATACGTCAAGAACATAGAAGTAGTAGAATCCTTGACATCAGAACAAGGAGATCTTTGATACTTGGATCTCGTTTCAAACATGATGAAATAGCGGAGGTGCATTGATACTGAAAACAGCTTAGATAGCTCATGGTCATTGGTGATTCTGCCCATGGTCCACAGTGTAATCAACAGAGGAAGCCCGACTTGATGGTTTTGAATGGGAAGCAGGTCTGAATTGCTCTCGGACCGAGCGTACCTTGGAGACAAAAAAATCTGGAACTGATGTGAGGCGCCGGGTAAACAATACCATGCCACTGAGCGAAAAAGTGATGAAAGCAGAATTGATATGCAGAGAAAGGACGAACTCTGAGCACTGCAACGTATTGCTATGGTATAACGATACCAGATGTTCTCATAATTAGTCGCTCAAATGCGACGTCCCAACCGAAACATAGTAGACTTACACCAACTGGCCGAGGGACAAAATCAACAAGATAGAAACGAGTATCATTCTGTTTAGAAGCCAGATACGACGCGGCAAATCCTCGGCAAAAATGACATCAAAGCCCGGAAGCCTCGGGGTATGTTGCTGGGAAATATGACGAGAAAGGGTAAACCAGCATTTCTCCCTCGATGTCGGATGACAAATAATGTATTGTAGCAGCGCCTAAGAAGCCAATTTTAAGTACAACATGGGAAATACAAAAATGCTTTTCGATGAGCGTGATTGGTCGACGGTGAAAACCTGAGAACTCAAACCTCAGGATCCAGACTCGTGTTTCCATCTATAAACATTCCTGGGTAGTTATTTGGAGACTGCAAACAAACTCCACTTGAGATAGGCCTTTCTCACATGGGGGACTGGTGAGACGATGATTGTGGATGGATAAGTATGGCTGCTCCCGAACACGGAAATAACCGGCAAATAACATCAACCACTGTAAAGTACTTAGTCCAAGATGGGACCATAGGGCATTTGAGATGATTGCTTTTCGCGTGTGTCCGGCGCGATGATTTCGACAAGTTAAGGCTTAGAAACGCGTCGTTTTCCAAAGACTGCAAATGGGATTGGGAACGTCGTGGAACCTTTGGAAGCGCGCCTCGAAACGGTCTCGATGCCTTCACTATCTATCAAGGTAAGGTTGCTTGGCAGGGTTTTGTTCTAGAGTTTATTGCGCCTCCTGTGCCGGGCTAGCCTGGGCACGAGGAGTCAATGCAGTCAGCACACGCACTTGATCGTGACCACAAAAGGCAAGCTGTTGACTAAATCGGGTGTGGGCGAAGTTCATTTCGAGAGTGTACATAAATCAAGGCGTGGCAGGGTGGATTTTACTTTTTTCCGCAATGCGCCTTGTACAGGCTCTGGTCATTGCTGGCGTCGTCGCCCTCTCAGCGCGCGCCCACCCCGCCTCCGCTCCTTTTGTTTCTGTTCCTCTGCACTCTGTCTACAAGCGCGATGCACTCGCTCTTCCTCCCACTCTCGTTCACCAACAACACGCTAATCACGCTCTTCGACGCCTCGAGCACTTGACGCGCTCAACCAATCCAACCACCGACGACCAGCTCCTTCAGAACCTCGCTCGGCGTGCTGCTGCTCTCCCGCCTCATGTTCAGAAACGTTACTATCATCCTGGACTAGATTATTTGTCTCGTCTTGCGACAAAGTATGGCCAACAGTCCGCTAGTAGCGCATCCCAGAGCTTCGCCGTTGACGGTGCCGACACCGCAGTCGGAGAAGCCGCTTATTCGGACGGTGTCATGCCCGCAAAAAAGCCCACGTATAAGAACACTATTGGGCTTGATATTCAGTTCGTGTTATTTGAGTCTTTATATTTCCTTTATTGACGACATACAGGGCTCAGGACATTGGCTGTATGTTACGTATCTGTACATTAACCTCCATTGATTGTCTTTTATAGATTTAGGCCAAGTACAACTAGGTACTCCCTCACGCAGTTTCCACCTCCTCATGGACTCTGGTTCAGCCGATCTTTGGATTGGAGCTGAGGACTGTCAGCCCAGTAACCCTGACACAGAACAGGAAGATTGCGTGAGCCTTGCCTTTTTTTACCCAACCACTTCATTTAACGTCTATATTCGTCAGGGCTTACACACCTTCCTCGGTCCCAACTCCAGCTCCACCTTTCACGATACTAAAACACCATGGCAGATCGAGTACGGCACCGGTGCCGTTTCAGGCACGATTGTCACCGACACTATTTCCATTGCTGGGCTGAAGCTCACCAACGTTACCTTTGGTGTCGCGCGCAGAGAGAGCGACGAATTCACTCCGTACGTCTACCCTTCTCTCGCCTTGACTCACCTCCGACTCCCCACGCAGCGACTATATCCCTTTCGACGGTCTCCTCGGCCTCGCCAGAAGAGCCATCTCCCGCCAACAGGTCCCCACGCTCTTAGATGCTCTCGTGAGCGCAGGTAAACTCAAACATCCCATCGTCTCATACCATATACCGCGCTTTGCCGACGGTAAGAATAACAACCAAGGCGAACTCACACTCGGTGCGCTCAATCCCGCAAAATACGACCCCAAGACGCTCGTCAGCGTACCGAACGTCAGCCCGCTTGGGTTCTGGGAGGCGAAGCTGCAGGATGTCATCGTGAACGGGAAAAAACTGGGGTGGACGAATAGGACGGCTATATTAGATACTGGCACGGTACGTCAACTCTTGCATCCCTCTTTTGTTGATCACCTATGACGCCACGTCACGCCACACTACAGACTCTTATCGTCGCCCCACCCGCCGATGTCAACGCGCTCCACGCACAACTCCCTGGCGCATATTATCACAATGATACAAACTATTGGACTCTACCGTGTGTCACGCCCAAGGGTGGTAAATCCCCCGTGTTGGAATTCAAGATCGGCGGTCGCAGATACCCGATTGATCCGCGCGATCTGCTTTTCCTCCCTGTAGACGACGCGCATCCGGAAGGTAACTGTACGACGGGCATTTCGGCGGGGATACCTGGGGGACCCAATGAGTGGTTGGTGAGTGCCCTTCTCTCTTTCTTACCCCTCGTTGGTGGCTGAGGATGATGGGATTATAGGTCGGTGATGTTTTCTTGAAGAATGTGTATATGAGCACCAATGAAGAAACTAACAAAATTTCCTTCGCGAAACTTAAGACGTAATCGTGCTATCCTACGCTTCTCTTAATCGCCATCTCTTTCTTGACGCCCCTCTGCCATATATCTCCCCCCCACTTCTTGGACTCTTGGGATCACATTACGTTTTTCACTCACCTGCTTGACGCACCCCACATACGGACATGGACACGAACGCACTCACATCTCTATCTATTTTTTCCGTCCTCTATCAATACCAGCGCGAGAGGATATACACATATACCTACCGTTCCAGATATTCATTCTCCATTCGCAACTCACATCCATACATACGCCATTTGAATTACCTCATGTCTGGTACATCTGTCTGGTACACAGTTCGTCAAATACTTGCAGTCACGCGCCGTCCGTTTCTGCGCTATCCTTTTTTGTCTACATCTTGTCAATGGCTTGTCCAATCAATCTAATAACAGCAGTGTAATGACAGCAGTGCGCACGTGTCTTGTGGCGATCCTGGTGGCTTCTCAATACTCTGCTCTGAGTCTTTGTCTTTGCAGGGTGAAACGTATGGAATGATGGTGTGCCTCAGGGAAGGTTATCCTCCGTCTCTACTAAGTGTTTCAAGGAAGTAAACTTCGTCCACTGGACCACATTAAAAAGTCTATAGCAATCATGCTATGTTGGTACAAACTCGAAGTACTTTACGTCCTTTTTCACACAGCGGGTACCTAGCGCAATGGGATGGGCTTCCGATGGAGTGAGGCTGCAACTTCCAGCTTGATACTAGCCAGTAGATCGGCAGTAGTCTTAGTTGGCTTCCAACCAATGGCGCGAGAACGGTTAGCTCTGCAACGAGAATTAGTGCCGAGGTAGTTAGAGCCCTAGGAGAAGTTAGCTGGATACGCCTCCGAAGAGACTCGTGAGGCTGGCGTACACCGAAGTATTTGTCGATTTCTTCCTTGTTAAAGGTGGTCGGCTCAGAACTCTTGCCTTTGCCGATTTCAAGAAGGGCCTCGGAAACAGCTTTGCTGATTTGGTATAGAGTATGCTCGCCATTCTCGCCAAAATAGAAACCCTCGCGACCGTGACCTGTTTCTGGGTTGCTCTTTATGTAATCGTACAGGACGATGTAAAAGTCCGCCACTAATACCAGATGCATGAGCAGGGCCGACACAAGATATTGAGACTTGCGTACTATCGTCGATGTGAACGTTGGGCCATATATTCTTCCCCTGACCAACCATTCCACCCTGACCGCGGCTGAGCGCTGCATCGATCAAGGCAGGGATCTGAATGGAGTGAGGATTTTGGATCCCAAGATCGACAAGTTTATTGGAAGCAAGACCGTAAATCGTGGAGGGAAGGATGATGTAAGTCTTCACATAACCTATCACGACCATTGGCTTCGTTATAGTGTCAACAATGGACGTACGTACCCTTCTTGTCTGCTTCGACGATTGCCAGATCAACATTACGATGAGGTTGGGACGGAGCCAAGGTTTCAATCTGATCTGGATTCGTATCGTCATAAATAGTCTCGCCTGCATATGCACCCGCGGCATCGTCAGTCAGAACACCTGCTCAGCAATCGATTAACAATCCTTTAGCAAGTCTAAAGGAAGATATGTATACCAGTCCCTGACTGACCGCTAAAAACCTGAACGAGAAGACGAAAAGTAGAAATCACTCACAGTATGAATCAGGATAGGAACCTTGCCCGTTGCCTTGAAACGATTCTCGAGTCCTTTTAAAAAGGCCTGAGCAGCTGGAAGGTAGTCACAATCCGCCTACATTATCCATGTCAGAGTAAGCTTAGGATGCAATCCAAGCTGGGACGTGAAACTGACAATGGACAAGACCACATCGGCCTCGGACGCAAGCTTTTCCACCAGAGCGGTGTCTGTATGGGAACCGACTACGGCGTTGACGCCCAGTTCCTCGAATTTCTTAGCCTTTTCAGCAGACCGTACAAGAGCAGTAAAGTTCAGGGAAGCTGCTTCCTGATGGTTCATAAAACGGGTAAGAACTGAGCCCCCGATATAACCTAGCGGGAAGGTAGGTTCAATATAATAGTAAGAGCTACTGATGGGCTCATATACCAGTAGCTCCAAGGATCAGAATATTGGTCTTAGTCGTCGACATAGTACACAAGTGGGAAGAAGCAAAAGAATGGTATTCTCATTGGACGATATCTTACCTCTTTATAAGAATGAGAATGAGAATGAGAATTCTTTCTAAGCCACTTTTTTTTTTTTTTTTTTTTTTTTTTTTTTTTTTTTTTTTTTTTTTTTTTTTTTTTTTTTTTTTTTTTTTTTTTT
>JAGGAQ010006001.1:0-75321 GCA_017657225.1 Termitomyces sp. T69sscA | reverse complement strand
AGCAGAGGGAAATCCAAAGAGAACAAGTCTAAGGATTCCCCGCTGCTTGGTGCGGCGCATCAGCGGGCGGCGGAGGCATGGGAACAACTGTACAGGTGACCGGAGCTAACCTTAACCTTGGGTAATGTTTGAACAGGAGGGACGCGAAGTTCTGGGGATTTCCAAAAAAGGAAATGACCTCCGGAGATCTCCGGGGGTCTAGAACGAGTCCCGGAGGTCTAGGGCAAGTCCCAGGGGTCCTGGGGGTGGCATAGGATGTGCTCAAGAATGGAAATTGAATGGAAGTCCCCTGATAGTCACATGGCGTGGAGGTCTCGCACTGGAAGTGCAGAGACACGCGGTGGTGGGGCGGCGAGGAGGGAGCAGGAGCGGGGCGTGGCATGCGGAGGTCGGCGGCAGTGATGCGCAATTATGATGCGTGATGGGGGTCTCGGCGCGGGCCGGGGGTGACGGGTGGTGCCAGCGCTGATGTGGTGTGATAGCCAAGACCTGGCACTGATGTGGCAGTCACGGCGGTGATGGCCAGGGGATGCCGCGAGTGGTGGTGGCTGTGGTGGCGACGGGCGGTGATGGGCAGTGATGGCTGGGGATGCCGCAGGTGGCGGTGGCTAGTGGTGTCGACGGGCGGTGATGGCCGGTGATGGCCAGGAGAGTTGGCCAGGTAGTGGTCGTGGGGGTGGTTTTAGGAAGGTTGGAGTCCTGGGGCCGGGGCTGAGTCCCGGAGGTCGGTAGCGGGTCGTGACAGTCTCAACTCACACCTACAAGCTCAACCTACCCCTAGGACTCAAGGGCCTACACTCAGTCTTCCACGTTTGCCTCCTCAAAAAGTACACCCTGGACCCTTTTCCTGGACAGTGACTCAGCTGACCACCACCTGTCAAAGTCAAAGATGAATACCACTATGAGGTCAACCATATCCTCGACTCCCAACTCATCCATGGCTGCCCTCACTACTTTGTTTGCTGGAAAGGCTATGGGCCTGAGGACAACACCTGAGAACCCTGGAAGAACCTTGCCAGCACCCCTGCCAAGCTATGAGACTTCCACTGACAGTACCCCAACAAGCTCTGGAACCCCTGGGACTAGTGCTCACAGATGGCAGTAGTGGGCATAACCCCTGCCTCTGATTTTATTAGGGATTCAAATCTCACCAAGACCCTATTTCTCCAATGTCTCACAATTTACAAAAGAACCCCAGGTGTAACAAGAAGATAATTATAGACAATCTACAACTACAAAGAGTTCAAAAAAACAAGGACCAGGACAACTGGGAACTCAACAACTAGTTCACCTCCTTGTTGCTCCCCATCACTCCACTTCCCCCTGCTGCCAGCTCTGCAATCACCATTACCATTTCCATCTGGGCCACCAATAATGCCAGGTGGTTCTCCTGCAACAGCAACAACTCCCCCACATCAATTGCCATGTCCATCCACAACTTTGGGGCAATTGTGTTCCGCTGCTGGTGTCCCACCAGCAACAGGTCTAGCTGATCCAGGCCATGGTCCAGCTCCAGGGGCAAGTTGAATGGCATTCACGTGATACCATTCCAAAGCGACACCTAAGCCATTGATGCACCATCAAGGAGCAACCAGTGCTCCTTGATCCATCCTACACTGGCAGTCAGCTACAGAGGTAAGAGTAGAACAGCCACTTATGCAGAACCCTCCTAGCAAGATTGCCGCCTCTACCAATGCCTAGTCCCTCCACCAAATTGCCTTCTGCTCTGCTGCCCATGCTGTCCTCACTGCTTGCCCCTCTCCCAGTGCTGTGCTCATGACCCCTGCCTCCAACTCCACCACCTGGGCCCACAATGCCACCAGCTCCGCTTTGTGCTCCCTCACCACTGCCAGCACCATGTCCTAATCCTGCTGAGCCATGTCCCAGTCCATTGTTGCCACCACCACCTTGTCCTGCCTCCTCTCTGCCTGGTTGAAAGCCTTCTGTAGACATCAGCACAGATCCACATTCAATGCCAGCATGCTTTCCTTGACTGTCTCCTGTGGCGAGGGCTGGAGATGTGCCAAGATAGGCGAGAAGACATGGGGTCTTAGTGGATCCACCAGCAATGCGTTGCCCTGGAGCTTCTTGCTCAGCCCCACCTTGGGAGATGGAGACACCCACCACTTGCTCTGCGCAACCGCCAACAGCCTCTGCTTCCCATGCGGTGGGCACACTCTGATTAGCGGGGCCAGGGCCAACTTCTCCTTCCTGCTCTTGCTGGACTCCTCCCCTGACTTGGACTGATCCTCTTCACTCCTCCCAGAGTGCAAAGCCTCTCCACCACCTGTCACCACACCCACCAATGGTGGCTTCACCCCCTCACCTGTCAGGTTCCGCTGACCATGGAGGCTCAGTCCACTGGGCGAGTACCTTATGTGGTGAGCACTGTATCCACAGATGCAGAGTACTGGCAAGAGCATGAGGCATATGAGACTGAAGCGGGGCTGGGGGCATGAGCAAGGGGTTGCTAGTAATGCTGAGATGGAGAGTGAGTGCCAGTGAGGAGTGGGAGGATGAGTCCTGGGGGTAGGCATGAGTCCTGGGGAGGCAAGAGAATGGAATAAGCAAGCGCTAGTGTGCGAGCAAGTTCCAGGGATTAACAAATAAAGAGTTGGGCAAGTGCAGGGACTTAACGAGTCCTGGGGATGGAAGTGAGAAGAGCAGAGATCAAGCGAGCTGAAAGGGAAAAGAGTCAAAATAAGATAAAGGGAAGTGAAAACAGAACAAGTCGAGACTTGAGGTGGGAGACAAAAGAGACAAGGGGAACTTAGAGGTTGACAAGGAGAGGAAGAGTAAAGCAGAGATGGAATTAGAGTAAGAGACGAGTAGAGACAACAAATAGGAGAAGATACAAGATGAGTACGATAATAAATGAAGCAGAGTCAAAGAACAGAGACCAGAATGTGCAAAACTACAAAACAAAGGCAAAACATGGAGAAACAATACAAGAAGTACGGTAATATCAAGACTAGAGTAATACTTACTACTCTATGACTTATATACTGTGCAGTAGGTAGGTCCCGGGGCTCAGGCCCAGGTCTCAGTGGCTGGTTGTGGCACCGGGGCTTAAAGTGAGACCCAGGGATCATGCGGGGTGGTGATGGGTGTTGAGACATGTCACGCAGTGCAGAGGTCTTGCACTGGGAATGCAGAGACATGCAGCGGCAAGACAATGAGGGGGTGAGCAGGAGCAGGGCATGGCATGTGGTAATAAGACCCAGGTTGTAGCAAAAGGCGTACTAACAATTTTTCTGGCATAGCCATATAGATCAATGGTTAGCATGCCCTATGGATTACCTGCCACCCCTTCAAAAAGCTGAGGTTTGAACTCCAGGCTTACCTTTGGCATATTTTTCATCATTATTTTTCGATTTATTTACTTTATTTTCTTGACCCCAAGGTTTCATCGGCGTTGCTGCCACTCCCTAGTAACAGCCATCATTTCATGATATCGACATTTTAGTGATTCCATACTTTTGGCATTTTTTTAACATAACAGACAGCCTGACTGACGCCACTAGGTGTCGCTAAGAGCTGATGGACATTTTTCTATATAAAAGATTGTGGTCTACTATTTACTTACTAGTTCCCCATGTTGGTAACTCAAGGAACGATGACCTTGCCTACACTTTACTATATATACTGTACTTATAGTCTGCAAATAACAAGTTACCTTCACCATTATCTCTTACACTTGGGCTTTAGAGCTCAATTTTGCCTCTTATAAGTTTACTCTACACCAAGAGCACTTCCATACAGTGTTCTTGTCTCGCCACTGGGATTACGCTGGTGTACTAGCCATTCATATGCCTTGCAACTGCGGCAAGCACCTTACACTTGGCGACTACGCTAAGCTTACCCTCACCACTTCCTTACTGCTGTTCTCTGCTAACCTGTCTTCTGGAACCCTGCCTGGCTCACTTCAACTAGCGAGCCCGACGCTATATGCCTTGTGACTGCCTACCCAGACACCACTAGGTACAATTTTGGGCGTCATCAGCAGAGATCGGGTCAGCAGTGATGCATGATCATGATGCATGATGGGGGTCTCAGCACAGGCTGGGGGAGCACCAGGTGTTTCTGGTGCCAGCACTAATGTGGCAGCTGTAGTTGGGGAAGTGCTGGCACTGATGTGGCGGTCGCAGCGGTGATGGCCAAGGGGATGCCAGGGGTGGTGGTGGCTGGTGGTGGTGACGGGCAGTGATGGCCAAGAGTTGTTGAGGTGGTTGGCCAAGTAGCGGTCTGGGCTTGGGGCAGTTGTGGGGGTGGGTTTGAGGGGGTTGGAGTTCCAGGGGTCAGTGGCAAGTTGTGACATCACCCATCTGCCTCAGAATCCACTCCAACGCCCACCCCTCCTCCACCGCCACACATGTCACCCACCACAACCTTGACACTGAACACCTCTTGTACTTGGAACGACACAAGAGGCATATCAACAAATCCTGATAACCCCTGGCCACCGGCACCTCGAACCTGCAAATGGTTTCTCAATGGGGGCAAAACACACACTAGCAATGCAATCAGAATGGCTCAAGGGTGAAAATCAGAGACTCACTGGACTATGCGTCCAACAACATGCCTGCATCAGGGGGCTCTGAGGATGACCCACCACCGCAGCAAAATGGTCAGGCATCACGTTTGCCTGAGGCATTCTATGGGCTGCTGGCATGGGATGGAAAACCCCTGAGGCCAGAGGAGGCCGCAGCAGGTGAGCTAGCAACACCAGAGCAGACTGGGCAGGCCAGCAATGCACCACAATTGCTAGGAGCACTTGAAAGGGCTCTGCTGCTGCCGATGACACACCTAGGAAATGCAACATCAGTAGGTAGGAGCCCCAAGACAAACAAGGATTTATGATGTGTCACTTCTATTCACTGATGATTCCAACAATGCTTAAAGGAGGCCTGGCACTCTCCATAGGCTGCCCACGCTTCCAAGTTGCTTTTGTCAGAGGGAGGAGTGGGAGATGACAATGAGGAAGATATGAGGAACAAGTGGTTGAAAAATTGGCAAAGTTTTTTTTCTTTTATTTGCATATGGGACTTCTTGATGGCTGCCAGACTTTGACTTTGACACCAGAAGCAGCACTGCCACCCACAGCTTCCATGCGTTTTGAGGGTTTCAACGCTGAAAGGGGAGTGATGTCACAATCTGCTACTGACCTCCAGCACTTAGCTCTGGCCCCAGGATTCCAACCTCCTCAAATCGACCTCCACAACTGTCCTGGGCCCGGACTGCTACCCAACCAGCCACCTTGGCAGCTCTGGCCATCACTGCCTGTCACTACCACTAGCCACTGCCACCTTCAGCATCCTTTGGCCATCACCACTGATATGAAGGAATATCACAAGCTGAAAATGGTAAGCCGCAATATATGTCAAAAATGGTAGATATACCTTTGTATGAAATGAAATTGATGAACCCACACAAATGGCGGGAAACAACACGTTGACGATGAAAAGAAGTCAGACTGATGCAAAGGCAATGGCCGAGTGATGAGATCACAAATCCATCATGACATCAGGGTCTTGACATTCTGGACAGGTGGCTGTGCTCAGCAATGGCCGCCATCATGGATCACTGATCCATGATGAAATCAAGATCTTGGTGATTGTATCACAATCTCAGAGTTGGCCAGGCAAGTGGCTGTGCCTGGTGATGGCCACCATCACAGATCACTGACCCGGTGATGGGACATCAATCCCAACCAACAAACCTCTGTTAACTGTATCTACCAACTACCATTACTACCTATGCTTACCCACAGACCGACCACTTCAATGCCACACGCACGAACCCATAGGAGGGATGAATGGAGAACAAGGAAAGGGGCTGGCCAGCTAAGATAGGGCCGGAGGGATGGTCTTTGCCAGACTAAGGCTAAACCATTCCTCTGGAGGGTCTGGACATGCCAAGGCGGCGATGGCACCCTGGGTATGAAAGGAAAGCAACAGAATCACACGAGCTACACCTGGTCCGTGCACATCGCTGAAGGCTATATATAGGGAGGGTATTGAGGGTATTGAGCAAGCAAACAGCTTGCCATGGCATGGAGTCCCCAGCGTGTGGACCTCTTAGGCTTAGGAGCTTGGGTTTGACTTCAGTAGGATCACATGGGAGATTTAGTTTTTATTTAATTGGAATTGAACTAGGTTCATTGACTGCCAATTTGTGTGAGCAAGAACCTCATTTTAAAAACCAAATAAACTATATTATTTCCATTGCCTAAAAGTGTGCGTGTGTGTAACATAGCCCAACGCAACCAAGTGAATAAGATTAGCTTAATCAAATTAGATTGACCATTGATAAGATAAGATAATCTAATCTCATGATAAGATAATTCCAATTTTGCATCACCACCTATGACCACCACATCAGCACTGGCTCTGGCTATTCCCAGCATTTCTCCAACTGCAGCTGAGGTCTTGCACTGAGAATGCAGAGATACGCAGCGGCTAGGTGGTGAGAAGGGGAGTGGGAGTGGGGCATGGCGTGTGGAGGTCGGGTCAGCGGTGATGCATGATTGTGATCTGTGATGGGGGTCTCAGCACGGGCTGGGGATGTCAGGTGTTGCCGATGCTAGTGCTGATGTGGTGGTTATGGGTGGTGTGATAGCCGAGGCCGGCGCTGATGTGGCAGTCACGGCAGTGATTGCCAAGGGGATGCCGGAGGTGGCGGTGGCTGGTGGTGGTGATGGGCAGTGATGGCCAGGGGTCACCGAGGGGGTTGGCCAGGTAGCAGTCTGGGCCTGGGGAGGTCATGGGGGTCGTTTTGGGGAGGGTTGGAGTCCTGGGGCTGGGGCTGAGTCCTGGGGTCGGGGCTAGGTCCTGGGGGTCGGTAGTGGGTTGTAACACCTACCCAGACACCACTTGGTACAATTTCATGTGTCATCACCAGAGGTCAGTAGCAAGTAGTGACAGAGTGCCAGAGGTCAGTAGCGGGTCATGACAGGTGGAACTGGTGGTAGAATATGATGGGGTATATGATGCTGAGGTATGGGATGATGTGCAATGTTTTGAGGTGGAGGAACACAAGGTTGAAGAATGTTATGCATGGAAACATGTGGTATAACAGGAGAATGAGGATGATGTTGATGTTGGAAATGTTGGTGTTGTGGAGAAACAGGAAGAGGAGGAACAAAATGATCACAACTGGGAGGAACGAAATAGGGTGGAGGTGGTTGTTGTGTATGAAAAACAGGAGGTGGAACATTATCAAAATGAGGAGCAGTGTTAGGACTCAAATTAGGTGGAGCAGAAGCATTCAAGTAATGTGAGCAAACAGAAGCTACAGAATTTGGTTGAGAAACTTGAGAATAATGAGACAAAATGGAATGAGCAGAGACAGAATTAGCAGAAGAAGTATGTGAAGGAGGCAATGGAATATTCTGGGAAGATGGAGGACAAACTAAAGCAGGAGGAGAAAAATGACAGGACAAACTGAAGTCAGACAAATAATATCAGGTGTAGAAGAAATCACAGAAGGAATATGAATAGGACATTGTGGTACAGGAGCATGAAATTGTGGAGTCAAATGAGGATTATAATTCAAATTATAATGTGGACGAGCAGCATTACTCTGAAGATGTAAATCATAAGAGCAGTTATTAAAAGGATAAAATCCTTACATATTGGGAACATTTGGGTATTGGGGTAACCAGGTTGTTGCCAATATAGTTCAATGGACCTATAGCTGATGGGGAGTTATCCCAATCATCCCTGGGCCACAGCATGATGCAATGAGGTGACCTGATGATGATCACCCATAGAGTAGACAGAAGTAAAATGACCAATCAATCAATTGTGATCAATAAGCAGAGTGATATGGAGGCAGCGACAGAACACCAAAGGGCAAGAATGGGTTTTTTGAGTTGCTCCCGTACAGTAGGTCAGACCATCAAAAGGAAACCTATGACGAACATGAAAAGTGACAATGCTAAGTGGTGTTTATAAGTCATAGGTCTAAGTAAGAAAAGGGGGAAAAACAGATGTGCTCACAGCCTCAGATGCACGTCAAAGGACGAGAAGCAACTGAGGCTGGATAGGAGTTCCGACGTAGTAGGTTCATGAAACACATGATGACCGAATAAGATGATGAGAAGACCTATTTAGGCCAACAAGGCCAATCCGAGGGTCCTGGTTTAAATAGTACTTAGGCAGAAAAGTGTGTAAAACGAGACACAACAAAACCAACTACATATTGCGGGAGTCAACTAAAGGTACCTATGTGCAGGACAGATCAAAAATCAACAATCGTTGAGAGATGACTATGAACAGTACTTCCACCCTGACTCTATTGTTTGAATGCATTCCACGCTTCATTCAGTGCGCCAAAAACACCATTAGCAATCATTCTTTGTTCCACGGTTGTGTTACCTGAGTTCAGCTAATGCAATATGAGTGTCTGCACGTCAATGATTGTGAGAAAGCCCAGATGGCTTGCCTTGTCTGGATGAAGTTTTGCAATTGTCCTTGTGTACTTGGTTTTCACCTGAGCAGGCATCACAAGCTCCGCCATCCCGACCTTTTGTAAGCCAAGTTCAGGCCATAGCACGGTATCGAGACTGCCTAGCAATGCTCTAATATTTGTCTCCTTCCCTCCTTTCCATGCCAAGAGCTTCGCATCGACAGAGTCCTTGAGTTCATGTCGTAACTTGTCCTCTGCCTCCGCTGCATGATTCACAATGCGCAGATTCTCTAAGGCCTGGGAAGGCACAGCAGGTCGGGATAAAGTAGGCTTGACAGCCAATTTGTGTTTTGGCTCCGATGTCAAAGGTTTGGATACTGTTGCTCCAGCCTCCTTGTCCTGTGCAAGCATCTTCCTGCACCTCCTTACCGCTCCCGCTGCTTCACCTCTCACGTTCTGCCCGGCCCAATCCAGCCCTGCAAGTACGCCCCAGTCCTTCGCGGCCTCTTCCCACTTCTCCCGTCCCTCCCATGCCTCTGCTCTCCGTTTGAACGCTTTGACTAGCGCGTCACCGAGATCAACACCCGCGCCTTCTTCCTCCCTTACCACTTTTTCTTCACGTTGCGGATGATACCCAGCGCCAATGAGATCCATTACAGTTCCAGCATCAGCAACTGCCCCAGTATAATCGCCAATGCGTAGTCTTGCCAGCGCGCGATTGTTATGAAGCGGCACGAGTAGTAGGTGTCCAGACGGTAGTGTATCGATGCCCAGACTGTAGGTCTCTTCAGCCTCTGCGTATTGTCCAAGCTTGAACTTCGCTGATCCTGCTTCTTTGTGCTTGTAAGCGGTAGCGAGAATTATCGGGGAGGCAGAAACTAGATTGATTCGTTGTCGTAAAGGTGAAGGCGGACGTGCAGGAGGGGAGGTAGTGCGTGGCGTAGATATATTCTGCCGTGAAACCTCATCTTCATTGCTATGTGACACCTGTTCAGTCATCCATCTCGGCCGTCCACTAGAAGACCCAGTCTCCACCGCCGTCCGTTCAACATACGCCTGTGCAGGAGGGGAGATGGTGCGTGGCGTAGATTTATTCTGCCGTAGAACCTCATCTTCATTGCTATGTGACACCTGTTCGTTCATCCATCTCGGCCGTCCACTAGAAGACCCAGTCTCCACCGCCGTCCGTTCAACATACGCCTTCTGTACACGCTCCTTACCCTCCTTCCAAAACGAACTCGCCATATTGAACATATTCATTCCAATCTCGCTTGCGTGGGTGAGGAGTTTGTCAGCCTGCTCCCGAATATCCTTCTGGGAGCCTGCAGGAGAAGTTGCAATTCGTTCACGATCATGGGACACCAAGCGTGAAGCAGTACGTGGCACAGGGTTACAATTAAGTGACTGAATTGAAGATTGTGCAGGAGGGGTGCCAGAAGCTACTCCGTTTGCCAGCAAAGTTTCCAATGCGGCCTGCACGTCAAGCCCTGTATCGGTAGCAGCGAGAGCGATGCGAGCCTGCTGTACTGAGAACCCCATTTCTACAATCTGTCCAAGTACGTGCGGAGGCGGAGAGACAGATCTGGATGAAGATGTTGTTCCAGTTGGTGTAGAGCTTGCTGGCAAGGTTAAACCGTCTTGCGACTAAAATGTAATCGGTTATTCTTTCGAACAACGTCATAGGTAGAAGACGCACTAAGGAGGATCGGCGTTTCGAAAGAGCGTCAATGGGTTTACTAAGAGCACCAAGAATATCGTCCTCGGAGTTAGAGTCGCCTCCAAAAATTGTATCTTTGGCATTACCAAAATCAAAGTCTCCATCTGTCCGGTGCGGCAACGATGGCAGCTTTGACTTGATTTGGTTTGAGGAACTGATGGTTTGAGGTTCGAGCTGGGACAGAGGTTGGTTTGTGAATTCACCTAACCAATCGTCCTCCGTCGTGACTATGGAAACAAGTGGGGAGGTCGAATCTGCTGGACCTGCACATCTCGGTGGCTTTGATGCGAGCTCATCGAGGGCCCAGTCATCAATGGGCAATGTTTGTTTAGACTTAGACGAAGATGACATGGGATGTGGACTGGTAATTGCAAGACTATCAAGTCCATCCCAAACGTTCAAACCGGATGGTGGCTTGATTATCTGCTCATGTCCGCTCAAGTTCTCTAGCTTTCTTCGCTTAGCCTCTGCCGCTTTCTCAGCCATGGTCATCCTGGTGTTATTACCATCGGTGGTTGTGGCCAGAGAGCCACTCAACAGACTGCTGAAGGCGTCATCGTTACTGTTAGATGGCGATTTCGTGGTGGAACTCTGAGTTCGTTGGGATGTACCGCCAGTGACCACAGGTGACATAGACCGCGAACTGGGATTGGACGACCCTGCCGACGACAGCAGCGAAAATACATCGGGTTGAGCTGGTTTAAAGGTATTCCTTGTTAGAACTGATCCAAGCTTCTGTGGCTGCGGCACAGGCTTAGTAGGGGCCGATGAATTCCAGAGATCAGAAAAAGAGTCGGACATTGTGAAAGTAGACAGATTATGAGTCCGTCGTGGTCAGCGATGAGCGGGATGTTTTACCGTCGTGCTCAGAGTTTAGGGTGGGTTGAATGGCGAAAAGTTGTTGGTTGTTTCAAACTCAGACTAACTTGTCAGTTGTCGACAAGAATGAGTGGTAAGTATGTGCCTCCTAAGCTTGACCTCTCGTTCCATTAATCAAAATAAGACGACCAGATAACGCTTCCTTCTCCTCCATTCGATAGCATATCCTCTGTTCGGTATTCTCCCACAAATCCTGATCGCCTACTAGTTTCATCATGGGATGCAGTGAGTTCATTTCCTCCGTTGAAATAATCGATGTTCTCACGTGCAACTATCAGACTGTTAGATTGTATGAGGTCGGCGACAAGGAAGGAAATGAGGGCGAGGCAAAGGCAAAGTTCGACCATAGAGCACCAGTTCTCGCGTGCTGTTTCTCAGACGCCACTCATGCCTTCAGTGGGGGCCTAGATACTTCGGTCCGCGAGTGCGTCTCACAGTCCAGATCCAGAACATTAGCTGACATACAATAGGTTAGATCTTGGTTCAGAAAATATGCGCAATCTTGGCACCCATAATGACTCCATTTCTACCATGGCCTATTTTCGTGAATCCAGTGCGCATCTTGCCTTCCTCTCCGCAACACCACTGATGTCCCTACAGATGCACTCATAACTGGCTCTTGGGACCGTACTCTCAGATTCTGGGACTCGCGTGCAGCCAGCGCTCAACAATCCTCACACGATACGCCTGAACGTGTATATCAAATTGACCTCGTAAACAACACTCTGGTCGCAGCCATGGCCAGTCGACTATTCAATATATACGACATTCGCAGAATGGATGCCCCTTTGCAACAACGCGAAAGCAGCCTCAAGTTCATGACAAGGTCTTTGGCATGCATGCCCGATGGCCAAGGTATCACAATTCTTTACATGTTGGTCACATCACATCACAATGTACTTTTGTATAAACAGGCTACGCGACAGCTTCCGTCGAAGGCCGTATCGCGGTTGAGTACTTCGACCCTTCTCCGGCCGTACAGGAGAGGAAGTACGCATTTAAGTGCCATCGTCAAACTATCAATGACGTTGATCACGTTTGGCCTGTTAATGCTCTCGCATTCCATCCTATGTCAGTTCTCCAGCCTTCTCGTCTGCTTTTTACTCACAGGAGTCCAGGTACAATACATTCGCATCCGCTGGTTCCGATGCCACAGTATCAATCTGGGATCACAAGGTGAAAAAGCGGTTGCGCCAGTATCCGAAATTTGCAAATCCTATCTCGTCGCTTGCATTCAATTGTGATGGGACAAAACTTGCCATTGCGGTCAGCTATACCTGGGATGAAGGAGAGACAGGATTAAAGATGGCAGAGCGCCCGGCAATAATAGTAAGGAAGCTTGGAGATGAAGTCAAAGTAAGTGCACTTGGCCTCATCTGTGGACGTATGCTTATTAGCCTACGTGCAGCCTAAAGGCTGGACTGGTAATTGACTTTTCATATAAATACTTATGTGTTCCTGTTCTTCGTTATCATCAAATAGATTTTGTAAGCCGTCGCGTCGTGTGGAAGTGATTCGATGTTTCAGTTTGTGAATGTATCTTCTTCTGAATCCAACCAACATCATATCAAAGCATCAATACTTGAATTCAAATGTCTAGCAACCGATGGATTCCACTTGAAAGCAATCCAGAGGCACGCTTATATGTTGACTATTGGCAACTCACTGAGTCTTGATGGTGGATCAGGTTCTCAATTCTGTCAGTCCACGACTGACTTCTTCAAGATGTTCACACTCACTATCTAATCTACAGTGGTCGCAAAAAGCGGGCCTCGTACTATCTCAAGCACAGTTTGAAGACGTCTACGGTCTGGATCCTGAGGTATGTCAGATTTATATATCTAATGTCCCTTGGTCATCACGTACTGTAGCTTCTTGCCATGGTACCTCAACCCGTCAAGGCTGTCGTACTGCTGTTCCCCATTTCTGATTTGTTAGAGGACAAGCGGAAAGAAGAGGATGATAAGGTTAAGGTTGAAGGACAACCTCTCCTGGATCCCACCATCTTTTGGATCAAGCAAACGGTTCATGCAATGTCTGCACGTTCGATGTCCCATCTCACAAATATGTACACTATAGATCTCCAACGCCTGTGGCACAATTGGATTATTGCACGCCTTGGCAAATGTGAGTGTGAACGTCTTGCATTTCCAATCTTTAGATTTTATATTCTAGTCCAATATCACCTTCTCTCCTGAGAGTGCGATCGCACGGTTCATCGACGAATGCAAAGGTATGTATATGTGTTAGCTTTCAATTCTGCCTCGGAGAGTCTCAAACACTACAATAGACAAGACACCTGAAGAACGGGCAAAACTGCTAGAAACTACTCCCCTCTTTGCCAATATCCACGCTGAAGCTGCTTCCGGGGGTCAGACTCAGGTGCCAACCGATCTTGACACCAACCTCCATTTTACGTGCTTTGTTCCTGCGCCTGCGACGAGGGGATCTGAGAGCCCAGGCGGATACCGAATTGTCGAATTGGATGGGCGCCGAACGGGTCCTGTTGACAGAGGAGAATGCGAGGGCGAGTTCTTGCAGGTGAGTCGTTATATTCACTGCATCAAGTATCATAGTTCCAATGCGACGTCCTCAGGAAGTGGCCAAAGTCGTCAAAGAAAATTATCTTGCCAATACGTCGAGTATGCAGTTCAGCATGGTCGCACTTTGCTCTAGTTCAGGGTGATTGTTGTGAGGCAGGTGGAATGATGAGAGTACAGGAAAGTACATAGTCTAGTCAGACTCTGAATCTCATGTAGGCCATCAACAATGCAGAGCATCCGGTAACTTTTCAAACAAGATGAGAGTGAGCACCATAAGGAGGCCGTTGACGACATACCAAAACCAACAAGGTACTGCAAGGTTGTCGCCTAAAAAAAGTTGATTGAGAAGGTGGTGAAGGTGCTACGCGACTCACCTTGGAAGCCTGGATGGCTGTGCGCAGTCCAGCAATCTCCTGCTCAATGCGCGTGTCAACCTCCTTGATCTTAAGTTCCTGATGGCTGCTCTCCTCACGCATGCGACCTTTCTCGAGATTGAGATCGAGGCGCACGCCGGCTTGTGTGCGAGTAATCTCTTCGCGTAGTCTCTGCTTCAGCTTCTCAATATCTGCAACCAGGCGATCGTTCTCTGCCTTGATCATCGCAAGGTCGTTCTTTTCCATGAGCTGTAGTTCGGATTTGATCTGTGCAAAGTCGACTTGCTGGGTATAATGCCGCTATAGAGACGAGCAAGATGAGAAGGTCAGGCAGCCCGAGTCTTCAAAACTCGCCTTTTCGTACTCAGCCTTTGTGACCATGTTGCTGGTCATGTTGCGTACGCTTTCGTCTATGACCTCAGCCATTGCAGACATGATGCCCTCAGCCTGTGCGCGGTTGAGGCCCTCGCGCTCGAGACGCTGAACAAAGTGGTGAGTGTCGAAATGAAAGTCGTTTCTGTGTGTTGTGGAGGAGAAGGCACGGTTGAAAGCTCGAGGCAGTAGACGGAATGACATGGCGCAGGTCAAGCTGTGTGTGGTCACATGACTCGCTTTCCTCCTCCCTCTCCCCTCCCTCATGTCTCTCTGTGGCTCCTCCTCCAGTGGCTCAGGCTTTGGCCGTAAACCAGTGCGTCCACCTCAGCTCCTCTCTCCTCTCACTCAATTTTGCTGCAGATACAAAGAAAGGTATCTACAGCCACCATTACACTATTTTTCTAGGGATGAATACTCTCATTCGCAAGGTTGTCGTCTGCGGCGATGGTGCATGCGGTACGTAGCTTCCTTCGTACAAAGCCCCCTCACCCACACGTACCTCTGCAGGCAAAACCTCATTACTTAATGTTTTCACCCGCGGTTTCTTCACTCAAGTATAGTAAGTACGCCGCTCTGCTGTCCGTCCGACCCTTACATTACACCGTGGAACAGTGAACCTACTGTGTTTGAGAATTACGTGCAGGACACTCTAGTCGACGACCAGGTAGTTGAGCTAAGCCTGTGGGATACAGCAGGTATCTCTCAATTCTTTCAGGAGTAACCTAACAAGGAGGAACTCTTCCCTTTTCTCCAGGCCAAGAAGAATTCGACCGGCTACGGTCACTATCATATGCTGAAACCCACGTCATCATGATATGCTTTTCTGTGCGCAACTACAGCCTTGTTTATGATTGTGCAATTATGCTAATCCAAATATAGGTGGATAATCCGGTTTCATTGGAAAATGTTGAAGCAAAGGTAAAAGAATTCTTTTCTCGTACCCTCGTTCTCTTCTCAGAGAATATGCAGTGGATAGACGAAATTCTCGAATACTGCCCGGGAGTCAAGGTGAGCCAACAGTTGTTCACCCATTTCAGTACTCACTAAACCTATCGCAGTTGGTTCTTGTAGGTTGGTATCCATCAAACACATGTTTTCGTCTGCTCACCTCGCTTTGAGCCCTGAAATGTGATTTACGTGACGATCGAGGTGTGAGAGAGCGTTTACAACGTTACGGCACCCACCCAGTAGAATACGAAGAGGGCCTCGCTGTCGCTCGACGAATACGAGCAAGTCGCTATCTTGGTACGTCGTTTTCTCGTCCTGCAATCAATACTATCATCATACCCTACAGAATGTAGCTCCAAACACAATCGAGGCGTAACTGAGGTCTTCTACGAGGCGGCACGTGTTGCACTCAGTACGCGGACAAAGAGTAGCAAAGATGGGGGCTGTATTGTAGTGTAGTTTTACCTTCCGAGACAAAAGGACATACTGAAGCTTTCTGCTCATTCATGAGATCGATCTTGCTTTATTGCTACTCTCTTTGATTGTCTCCCTTACTGATACCATCTATGTATACCTTATGATTCTTCAATACCATATGTACACGGGCGAGCCCGTATATACTAAATCCAACTCCAGCGAGTTACTCTCCATGAATGAGAACTCCGGGCATAAGTGACTCTGCATCAAGTTTTGAGAAAGTGAAAAGTGAATTAATGTCCAATATGTAATACACGTATGATATGTCGCGTCTAGAAAGCTCCAAAGCCAGTCATCGCAGGAGGGATACCACTCATTGGAGGTGCCTGCCCGGCATACCTTAAGACAGTTGAGTGATATACAGAAACAAAGGAAAGAAGACACACCCGTTGGTCAGCAGCAACGTACTTCCAATGCTTGGGTTGATGATAGGAGCTTCAGACTCTGCTTGCTCTTTTTGAGCATCCTTCTTTGACCGCTCCTGGACTTCTTTCTCCAACAGTGACAGCTACAGAATAATAAGAAAAACCACGCTTTGAGGATTTCGAAGACTCCTCATACCTTATCAACCAGCGACCGCTGCACTTGGATTTTGTACGGCATGTAGAAGTCATTAAGACCATGTCGCCATGATAATTCCTCGACAACGTCAGACCGGAGGAGGTCGAAGCAGATGAAGAGAAGGGCAGCAAAACATTCCTTGTTGCCGATGTCAACAAAATACGACAATAGATCCTCAGCGACTTCCGTGGAACCAGAGGTCGCCGCAGTAAGCATTGCGTCCTTCGAGAGACGATCCCGCTTTGAAAGAGATATTGATTCTTCCCAGTGTTTGTTTTTCTGAGATGATATGAGTAACTCAGTCGCAGATGAGATCAAAAAAGCACACCTTGTAAAGATGGGCAGCAAGTCTCCGGAACTCTAGTAGATCGTGCTTCTCCAAGCGTTGCGCGAGACTGATATTGTTAAAATTATCGAAGCTGTCTATTGAGTCCCGCAACGTTTTGTAGTCCTCTTCTTCGATAAGAAGGTCATTGTATGCATCATTCACGGCTTCGATGTTCAGCTGTAAATTCCGCACGTCAGAACAAGAGATTCTGCCGGACTTTGGCAAAGTTTTTCCCTTACATGTTGAACAGCAATAAGGTACGACCTGATCAAAGGGATGTGATCTATCTGACGAAAGACGCGGACGACACGACTATGATCAATACGCGGAATGAGGACAGTGAGTAAATCTGTCAACAAGGTGGGTTGTTCTTGCAGATAGAACGTTAATGCCTTGTAGTAGCTGTAATTAAATAACGTCGTGAATTTCTTCGATCTATAATTGAGACATTCTTACATCTCGACGTTAGCAGCACGGACGATGACATCCTTGAATTGATTGTGCTCCCAAGCGTCCGCAGAGCGCTCAATCATTGCCAAAGCCGCATTATCCTAAGTAGTCACATCAGACCTATAGATAGAAGCATTCACCACATGTGAGACATACGAATTCGTCATATTTGATATATAAGAAGACAAGTTCGGGCCATAAATGTGCTTTTTCCGTGGCTTTTATGACCTGGAGAATAGTATTTTAACCAAAAAAAAGGAAACTCGGAGGGAAATAAAGATACCTTGGGGATGTTGATGCGAGAAACAAACAGCTTGAGATGTTCCATGACTAGAACAAAACTGATCAACAACCATTGGCTTGCAAAGAAAATAAGCGCACGTTTCGCTGGTCGATATTTGCTCAGAAGAATTGAAAGCTCCGTGAAGATACCCATGTGGGCACGCTCCAAACTTAATCCGGCCTCTAACAAGCTTACAACCTCCTCAAAGTGTCCGCGACGTTCGTACATTGAGACCAGGGCATTTAATTCCTCCTACAACGACGTTAGCAGAACCAATTACAACTAAGAGCAGGAAACGTACTGCATGGACGATGATGTTAAGACCACAGATTTGGGCCAGGCGGAATTCAGACTTCTCGATACAAGCAGCGTGAACCTGCTTCCAGACTCTGTTGACACAAGTTGAATATCAGATAGATGACAATTGTTGACAGGCTCACTGGGTATTTCCCGCCTTTCTGGCGCTTTCTACAGCGGCCTGGTTTTCGCCGAGGTAAATTAATGTTGTAGCAAGACGAGCCCAGTTGGAGATACTGGTAAAGAGCAACTTTGCAGCCTGGTACAGCTCATCCTCGAAACATTTCTCTCCAACCTCAAGGATGTCCGCGACGTTTGTCATGGCAAGGAAGTCCTCCATATCATGAAGACGATCAGTTTTAGCGTATGCATAAGCTAGTTCGGTGTCGATCTTCGGTTCCCGAAGGGTCTTACGGGCCATTTGTAGGAACCTCACAAGATCATCATGCTTTCCGGCATGGCTGGATATTTCAATGACCTCGGCAAAATTGGAGGCATCCTCTGCCTTGATATACGAATCTTAAGTACTGTGAGCCATATTCAAAATGTACAGGAGGATATCTATCTCACCAATGGAATCCTTGATACGAAGACCGTCAAGCTGTGCCTTTGCAAGCCTACTCCAAACCTCAGGCCGATTGACTTTATTCGCAAAGTCAAGTCCACGATCAATCGAGACAATATGCTCGACAAGAACGTTGATGGCCATTGCAAATTGATCATATTTTTTGTAGATAGTCAGGGCTTCTTCATATAGACCGTGATCTGTGGCAATCTTTGCGATCTCCCCGGCATCGTAGTTCTGAAGCTTGTTGATATATCCAACGACCTTGCCTTTATCCGCACGGATAGCTGTCAGCAAGAGCAGATTTTGGAGATTTTTGTTCTCGCTAAAAGGCGATGGTTCAATGATAATCTTCTCCAATAGCTCAATAAGCTCTATGGGGAGGTCCGCCTGGAGGAAGGATTTCACAGTGACGGACACATCATCAGGATCTGTGCACTCAGGAAGAGCAGTTGCGACAATCTATATTGTTTTGTTAAGTAGAGTTCACGATGAGAAATCTCTGCCAAACCTGATCAATAAGCTGACGACGATGCACATTGTCGTGTATAAGGACCTGAGCCCAGAGCTCAGGTTGACGACGTTTGACCAGATAACGAGCCTGTTGCTTGAACATTGAGTTGTCATTGGTAATCGCGATAAGCTCGTCATCGCAAAGCCCCTTGGCATATGCAATATATGCTAAATATGGGTCCCTCTTTTCACAAAACTTGCCGACAACGAGAGGCTCATAAAGCTAGACAGGATAAGAAGGTCAAGCTACTATCCTGGGACAAATCATAAAAACATACGTTATTCTCTTTGAGAAATTGTTCAGGATTATTGTTGCTATCGATATAAATTTTCGCAAGAGCGTTGAAAACGGAGGTATCCTGACTACCTGCCTGAACGCGAGCCTCGAGCCAAGGAAGTATCAGCTTGAGACGATTGCGCTCTTCGACCTCGTGAACCAACTCATCGATGGGAAAATTGCCGGTAACAGAAGCAAGTAGCCCTTTAATCGTGGTCTCGTCGCAA
Organism: Termitomyces sp. T69sscA; assembly: GCA_017657225.1. Taxonomy (NCBI): domain Eukaryota; kingdom Fungi; phylum Basidiomycota; class Agaricomycetes; order Agaricales; family Lyophyllaceae; genus Termitomyces; species Termitomyces sp. T69sscA. The sequence goes on along the minus strand of JAGGAQ010006001.1, from coordinate 56,098 downwards.
TCTACATCGAGGAGACCACCGACAACCTGAGGTGTCCGAACCGAATTCACGCGCTGCACATAGATCTCGATGAACTTTGTGAGGCCGTTCTGATAAAGATAGAGAACCAAATCATGCACAAAGTCGAAACGATCGCAAACGATGATGAGAGGAAGCTGATCAGAAAGCTTGGCTTCCTTGAGGAAATTCTTGACTTTCTCGGGATTGTAATAATTACTTTCTCGGCAAATACGTTCAACTTCTCGAATCTGACCGGTGCGCGTGGCCGCCTGGATGTATTTGAAATGCACTTCAGGATCTTCGCTTAGGTTCACGACAGAGCCAAGATAGTAGTAGAGACCTGGTTTTCCGTAAATCAAAAACCGGAGTCAACGATGAGATGGGACAAGTGACATACCCTCAAAGCTCTTATAGCTCTCAAACATCTCAATCAGCTTGACTGGTCCAAGGATGTCGGAATACTTCGTAGCAATTTGGATGACAGCTTGTAGATTTTGGCGGATATTGACGCGAAGCATCTCGTTCAAGCAAGCCATCGATTGCTCCGTAGTCAAACGACTGAAGTAATTAACGAGCCACTAAGGCTTTCGTCAGAAAAGGAAAGAAAATGTAGCGGATATTCCGTACGTCCAATTGAAGCGTCGTTGTATGCACGATAGCACGCTTGATATCAGCCAAATCTTCGTAATGTTCAAGAGCCTTGACAGATGATATCAAAAATACATCAACCTACGAGTCACCAAAAACGTACACGTTGCAATAGACCAGCCTTCTCGCACAGGTTAGCAATCCTTGGTCGGTCATAGTAAGAAAACATCTCGTTCCCAAGGATTGCGTCTGCAACCTGGGGAGCATGAACAAGATTCATCTCCAAAAGACGTGTCTGCAATGGCCCCTGCTCAGGTTTGTTCTCCTTGAGCGCATCAAGAAGGAAAGAAGTGGCAGGTTGAATCATGTTCTGTGACATGAATATATCTACAACCTATAAAGACGTAAGACGTTGCTTGTCTATTTGAATCAAGTATGAACAAGCTTGCCCGTTCAATGTCGATCAAAGGACCAGTCTCATCATTGACAAGTTGCGTCGCAAATTCAGCACCTTTCTCCGAGTTCGTACGCATGATATGTTGCAGTAGCGCAACATAATCAGGACGGTGTCCAACCTTCTTGCAATATAGTACTATCTTATCCGTTTGACCAGTCTCCACAAAGCAAGCGATAACTTTATTAGGTACGTTCGCGCGGAGATAGACACTGAGGGCGAGAGTCATGTCATGTAGGCGCACAATATCACCGAGTTCTTCACTGCAGCTAAGCTGTTGCAAACCTAGAATCACCAAGACTTATGAAGACGTTTAAAACAGATACCTTATTTTCTTTAAGCCACTTTTCAAGCAATTGTTTCCTCCCTTGTTGCAAGACAGGGCGCGCGAGTTCCAAAGACTCAAGATGATTGAGTTCACCTTTCTCCAACAAGATACCGAAGTACTGCAGGATAGGAGAAAGGCCACCAGGAGGAGTGGGTGCTTGCTTGAACGACTCAATGACTGCGACAGTTCGAAGGATGCCCTATAGATGATAGATCAATTGTTGCAGGTCACATAACATGAGCTGAAACTCGCCCGCGGAGAATTCGCTGCAACTTTCGCTGCCTCCCCATATTGACCTGATTGGGAAAGTGTCTGGTATTGTTGGACATAAAGATCGTCTGCGCCAGGTAAATTGGCGCGACTGGCGAGTTTGAAGGCAAGATCCGTGTTATTCAACGTCGTTAAAATATAGGGAATAACGGTTTGCTCATCGACGTTAACACTGAGAACTTGTCCCTTCTTATTGACTCCAATTATACCGTTAGTCGCCTCGTGCTCTGCAGTTACAAAGATGGTCTCCCCAGAAATGCGATTCATGTATACACATGCACCAGACTCGAGATCATAAAGATGAATGAAACCGTATTTCGTGACAAGGTAGATGATACCGTGTTTCTTCGAAACTTGCATAGCGACAGGGAAATCGTTTGTTGCTTCCGGAGGGAAATACACGTCAACAGCCTTCTTCGTGAAAGGAGGGTCGGGTGCGGTATGATCAATTTCGACGACATGAAGCTGAAGTAAGGTCTTGATCAAACAGAGCTTTCCATCATGGCTACGAAACACAAACCTTTGCGCCAGTCGCCGTACGCACAGCAAAAGTAAATAACTTGGTCGGCTTTTGGTGGCCGTCCAATTTAATTTCGGCGAAAGATGCTGCATGTCCTTCGATGGGCTGACTGACGCCACGGTCCCGGCTGTACAGTTGCATCGAACCTTTGACTTTGAAAGCAGAAGGATTTGCTTGATTTCCTGAGATGCCGATAAGAACTAGCCACTTCTCGTCGGGAGTTGCGCGATAGTTGATGATTTGCGCGCCAGCAAGAGTTGGATGACGGTCAAATATCTTTTGGGGTGGGGAAGCTCCATCCGACAGTGTCCAATGATAGACAGCCGTTTCAGTGACCATCCCAATGGTGTTGTCTGACACCCACTTCCAGAAGACAACGTCTTCATTGTTGACATGCGACTTTACTTTCTGTTTCGCTTCAATATTGAAGATTTGAAGAGTTCGGCCAGCTGGACAAATCACACATTGGATGCTGTGCAAGAAGGCGGAAATTCAACGACGACGTGCCTTTCAATGCTAGAATCTTCTGCTTTGGATGCATAATCGCAGAGTCAGCAGAAATCGGTCGCCGGAGAACATTGTTGGCGTCGGTGAGGTCAATTATGACGACTTGGTTCTGCTCATTGACTTTCTCCCGTACGCAGATGAAATGATCGGATTCAAATGTGAGTGTCTACAAGATAAACCGGGTCAGTGCTGGGCTGAGGTCTGGGTTATACCATGGTCAAACCTGGCAAATTCGGTCAGGACACGCCAGCAAACACGACCGCGTCAACATACCTGGAACGAAATTGACGCGGGTTGGACACCGAGACTTGAAAGTTGAAGGTGCTCGCAGAAGGCTATAGGTTTGGAAATATCCACTGCAGCCATCGTCGCCGTGATAGCAGAGAACTGCTTTCTGGAGGTGTAGGGAGAGAGTGGTAATTGAGATTGTTTACCCTTATTATCAAATTCCTCGATTTGGTGCCATACTTGCACAAAAACAAGGTCCTTGACCTGTTCGAGTGATGTCCGCGTAAAGCATTAAACGGACCTTTTATCTTCCAAAAATGTTCTATCTATTCTACGTTTCATAAAAAGGTATCAACATGGGTTAAGTTTCTCATATTAAACGCAGCAAACTCGAACTTCAAAAACGGGGTCATGAGTAAAACAAGGCTAAGCGGTATCGATGTCAACAAATTTTGTGAGGGCAATTTATCCTCAAAGCTATCCTGAGAACTCTGCTAGCTACTCAAAGATGTAAAACAGCGCTTTCTACAGAGAAAGATTGACTTACCAAGCAGGCACTGAGAGTGGTATTCTTACAGTTTTCTGCGAGGCAGTGGTAGAAGCAGATATCCGGAGGAAGAGAAAATTCAAACTTACCGCAAGACCCTGTTGAAAAGAAGGTATTAATGTAACATAGGCCTCCGAGACATAGATACACACGGAAAGACTGGTTTCCTTGTATTTGACGCTCATGTCCTGAGCAGTGAGTCGCATGGCTTCTATAGCCTCGTCAAGTGTGACACTGTAAACTCCATCGCTAGCCATTGATAGTTGCGCAGCTGTAACAGCTTTGACGGCTGGAAGATGTCTTGAGCATCCAACGATTATTGACAAAGGCGACAATACTCGCCTCCCAAACTGTTACGTTCCTATATTAGCTAGTTGAGATTCAAGTAGAAGAAGGTGCCACGATACGTACTATACACGGAACTTGCACAAGACCGTCGATGGGATCACAAGTCAGCCCCAGGTTGTGTTCTGATAAAGGCATGAGTTTCTCTCTTATATAGTTCTCTAACAAATTGATCACCGATTCCAATCTCAGCTGCCTGTGTTAGCTTGTAAGTCGTTCCTTTCTCGTGTATGTGGACATTACCTGAAGCACTGTCTCCGGAGAAGCTAACCCGAGTAGGCTCAGCGAACGAAACTCTCACTAAATAAAAGTTTCCTCACCACCCATGCAAGCTGCAAATCCTGCGCTTGCCATCGAGCACGCGACTGTTGTCATATTACACAAGAGCAAGCCAAATATGAAGTGTTGAGGTACGAACCTCCAACTTCCGCCTGACATCCACCTTCTGCGGCAGATATAGTACTACCTCGCTTGAAAAGCATGCCGATAGCCTGATATTCAAGTAGAGCTCCCCCATCGCACGAAGGAAAGATCGAAAAGCCCAACTTACAGACGCAGTCAACAAAAAGGTTTGGATGCTTTTCTCTGGATCATCGGTTAGGAACTGAAGCGGTACAGGACGTGAATAATCGGTAGAAAGGCAACAAATATCCGTTGTTAAGACTGACCTCAATGATGTATTTCAGGACAGCTGGTATAACACCCGCAGCGCCGTTTGTTGGAGACGTTACAATACGTCCACCTGATGCATTTACTTCGTTTGCAGCGATTGCATAACAAGACAAGAAGTCCATAGCAGGGATATCAGATTTTCGCTTCATAGGTATTCAACACAACGTCATTTATTATAACGGAACTGCTTACAGGAGCTATAGGCAGGATGGCATGATCAAGTGACCCGACAACTCGAGGTACACGTGTCGCTAGATGTCGCAACTTGTTTCGAAGTTGCCCACCACTTGGCTCAACATCGGAATCGTTCTGGTCAACCTCGATATCATTAAGAGGGGAAGATATCGAGGAAGTAACTTGGGAAGGAGTGCCAATTTGAGGCAAGTTTCGGCCTGCTATGCCAGGGTATATTCTAGAAATTTGAAGGAAGATCATTTCCCATACTGATAATATTCCCTCTCTAGTTCGACTTACCCTCGCATCAGTCTCCTGTAAAGGTTGGGAGCTCGTCGCCTCAAGCCTAAACGCCCAGGAAGGGTGGTCTCGGAGGTTGTCACTCCTGTGTGGATACACTCATCCATAACTGACCATATTTTCATGATCTATATGGTCATGAGGGATGTAGCTGACCACAGTAGGACACCAATATCACAGACTTTGGCATATATTTCCTCATCACTGTAACCAAAGGATTTCTTCGACTCACATCAAAAACAGCAAAAATACGAACGATAGTCGAACAGACCTCATTATCGTGCACAATTTGCGCAATTGTCAACTGTTGTGAGTGTTAGCCAACCGAACCATAACGTCAGTCCATACGAACGTTGTGTTTCTTCGTTAAAGCCAGAAGCGAATCTCCTGAGAAAAAAGGATAAGGCGGGTAATCGGCAGCGGATTGGATACCGTTGGGTGTATTTCCAGCTGGTGACATGGGAGAATTCATAGAAGTTTCCAAACGAGTATCCGCTGGAGGATGGCTTTGATGAAGTCTCGATCCATGCACCGCTCGTTTGTCGATTGCCTTATAAAACATATTTTCATCGACTGAAAGGAGTCAGAAATGTTGTTTAAACCTCGGTCACCATCCACACACCTTTGGTTTTGTCATTAACAACAAAGCCACCTCCAACGCTGAAGTACTCATTTGTGGCTAAAAGGTCACCATCGTCTCCAAAAACACTGAAGCGCATTCCGTTGGGATGTGTTTTCAGCACGCGATCACAGTACCAGACCATGTCGCGCTCTATGTTGTATGAGATTCGGTGTTTTCCCCCCAAGAAAAGAGCTTTATTGGTCAATATCGATTTGTAGCGGATAGGAATAGTGCCAGTGTCAATAGTTTCTGGGTCCGAGCCTTCGAACCTCCCATGAGATATCAGTTGTACACATCGAAAAGTGGTAGAACTGACCCTCTAAACCAAGAAGTATTGCCTGTGGAGTATGATGACTACAACTTGGATGAAAATGGGCATCATGTGGAACAGATTACACGTACCCCTTTCCTGAAAGCAACAGATAGATCAACCAGAGAGTGCGAGAGAATGTGTGTGAAAAATAGAGTACCTGTTGCTGCAAGAGAACCATACCTAAAGTAAAGACACGCTTGAATATCATGCCGAGGACTGCCTAGGCTTCAAATTGCGATTGAACTCACAAGGTAACTTTAATGGTCTTGACCTGGTCAAAGTCGGTAGTTAACATGCTGAACGGTTGAACAGGAAAGCTATTTCGTCGCACCTGCGATAGCAGGTTAAGTTCCTCGAGATCTGTGATGAAGATTTTTCCAGCACGCATTGGACCGACAGTATGAGACGAAGAAGGGCCAACTGATTTGCAATATCAAGTTATGATCACGCGAAGCGAGTTCAACCCACCCACCCCCAATACTGAAGAGATCGAAAGTGGAAATCACAGCATGTTCAGGACGTTGAAGCCGCGAACTTCTTGAACCATCTTCTGAGCTGAACTTGCACACGAGTCCAGTACTGATTCGCCTGTAAATGGTCGTTCTGCCTCTGCTATAACCTCGCCAAGGACTGAAAGCATTGCGAATCGACGGCCTTGGGAACGCAGGCATACGAAGGCAGAGGCGGGAGCTGAATTAGAGAACTTACAGAAGCTCTCTGTCAGGTGTCCGAGCTGAATATATGAGTTTTCGGACCCTCGGAAACATGACGGTACTCGGTTAACGTTTTAACTCTTGTCTAGATAAGGAAACTTGATATATGCCTCGCTTCAATTTATTGAGGTCACCACCATAAAAAGGGCCTATGCTCATGGGAAGTATGTTACTCTGGCAGGGTTTCTTAGGTTCAGCATCCTCATTACGATTGCTTACGAACGTCATTGAAAGACTATAAGAGCAGCGATCTTTTTAACCAGATAGCAGATAAGGACGCCACAAGCGCTGATGATGCATGCCCTGTCAAAATTTTTGTTTCATCCATTCCAGATCTCCAGCAGTATTTCTCAATGAACCCATTGAGGAGGCATTAGTATCATCAGTTTACGTGTAGCAATTACCGAACAGTGACAGATAGGTTGGTCAGCTAAGGTTACTTCATTACTTCATGCTGAGGTGCGCGGTCTGTAGCGGAGTTGCGCCTATCAACAACCATGTGGGCGGATACCCACTTCTCGGAGCAGAATATTTAGGCCACAACAAGACTAGTACATGGGTACCGGTTGATAGAAGTTCCAGTATAATGTACTGAGAGTCAGCCAATGTCATTTTGTCAAATTTAAGGCCTTGCATTTCGCGAGACCAGTTCATGAACGGCTCATTGGGCATTTACTATTGAACATGAACACTGCAAGGCACCTTGACCGCGAGAATGAGGTCACTTAGATGCGAAACAGCATCCAACTGTTGCTCTCCTGTGATTGCCAGAAGCTTATAAGTTCGATCCTGCTCCGAACAGAGATACTGTTTCTGTCAGAAAGGATGGTTGATCGTTGTGATTGGCGAAAGCCGCCAAAAGCGTTCAAGCTAGCAGAGGGCAAAGTTCGGAAGAACCGAAGCTCATCAGGTAAATTTGCGGAAGGGCAAAGTCAGAAAAAATGTCAAGAGCTCAGCGCTCAAGGTTGGCATAAGTTCATATTCTCGTATAGATGACCTCTCGGATATTGTGAGTACATTCTGATTATTGTCGCATATGCATGGCTAGAGCTGGAATTCGAAGTTGATGTGCGGAAATATTTATGATCGTTCCCAAATATTACCACGCACCCAATCCTCTTCGCGTCTACCAATTACTACCTCGTCGATACCAGAGCCGGCTCGTACGAAGTTGCTCACTAGAGTCCTATTGACTGCTTACGAGCTGTCGTCTATTCCGTCAGTGATCTGGCCGCAATAATCACCGGGTTTGGACCCTGAGGCCTGAGGCCTGACCTTGAACATTCTAAACTCTACTTCCTGCCATCATGTCACTCAACGCAGCGAATGGGTCCAGTAGCATATACGCTACTCCTTCGCGGAGCGAACGTTTTCCTTCACAACATCAGTCTTCCCATCCGTCTCCAGCCCATACCCCACAGCGCCCGCCAGCGGTACCTAATATGACTTCGGCATCGCATTCAGTATCGTTCTCCTCCGCCTCGACTTCCACAGCCTCACCAACGGCAGTGACCAAAGATCGCCTTCTGACGTCTGCATACTTACTGAAGACGAATGCAAGCGCCGAAGATCCAAAACTTGCCGCCCTAGAGCAAGCAGTAAATGACCGCAATGCCCTCTCTTCCCAAAACGCTCAGCTATGGAAGCTTATCGAGAAACAGAGAGCTGGTTACAATCAGATTCTCAAAGAGCTTGAACGAATTCGAGGCGAGCGAGATGCTCTGAAAGCTAAACTGGGTGGTTTAAGCGGGAATGGACAAGACGCACGACATCGAGGCAACGACGTGGACAGAAATTCGAAGCGTAGTTTTTCGGAGAACGCTGGAGTCAACCGTCCCTCCAATGACGATTCAAAAGACGTAACACCTCGACAGTACCCTGACGATCAATGTGAGTTCATCTCTTGTTAAATACATCGCATGGAAGGTCACATCCTTACAGCGACACCTCGTTCTTTCAATCACCCACCACTTCATTCTTCTCGCTCTCATGAACCACTTGCTCTACGTGATCATTCACTACAACCGAATACAAATCTTGTTCACTCTTCTGGAGTCCGATCGCAAACTTTGACTTTACCGCCTCCACCTTCGTCCGCTCCATCTATGATAAACATACAATCAGTCAATTCCGCTACTAGCACGAACTCCACGAAGCCATACCCAACATCATCGTTTATGTCACCTCATCATGAGACGCTGCCCTTAGCGCTGCCTGCCATGTCTACGATGCAGGAGACAAATGTTTCAGACCAGCATAGTCAACAATCGTCCTTTCAGAATTCAATGTCTAACGCCAGCGAAATGTCTCCGCCCACGAGACCGACGACATATCCACGGAGATCCAGCTTTGCCGAACGTGCCAATATTAGTCAGGGCACAGACATCGGCAGTAATGATATGAATCATGGGACCCCATCATCATCCACCTCTTCCAAAAAGTATTATTATCATGGGGGGCAAACACCACATACCGCCCCAGTCGTTTCTGGGATGTCATCCTCAGATACCTATCAGATATTGATGACTCCGGTTACCTCTTCCCTCTCTCAGACATCGACTACGCCATTGACATCCTTAACTGCATCCCAAACAACAATTACTGCCGACGTCCTCTCAGCAGCTCCCCAGAACCGTCCAGGAATGATGTCCCGAGACTCCAGAATATCTCTTCCAGATGAAGCACGGCAGTATATCGCAAACATGTCAGATTCACCTGTCCCTAGTCCGCGGATGGACGTCTTTGCAAGTAAAGAAGGCAGTGCATCACAATTTTCCCAGCCCCAATCACAGATCTCTCAAAGCTCTATTTCGTTGGTACCTCCGGTTTCTGCAAATTTGACGGAGGTAGATTGTCCTGGTGAATCGAGCGACTTTCGCGATCCAGGAGGTGGTGGTGGTCAAGGAGATCACAAAGCTGACCATGATGCCGAGTCGGACAACGAAGAACTTGCAGCACCTGGAGCCGATGAACATATGGATGTCATTTCGTTACCTTCGGAGACTCCCGTACAATCTACTCAGGTGGTTCCATCGCAAGTTGACAGTCCACAGTTACAAACACAAGGCAAGCTTAAACCTCGCATCGCAGTGGAGCACTTTCCTGCTCCTTCTGGTGATATGCAGCTTCAAACGTATCCTGTCCATACCCACACAGAAGCAGTACAACAACGTGGTGGAACTATTGCACCCGTATATGGCGATACTGATCACATCAGCCCCTTGGAAAACCCTTACTCCCCTTCGAATCACAACCAGCAGTCACAGGCGTCTATGCGTCTCCATCCGCAAACGCAACCACAACCCACGGTGCAGAGTATTCCTGCCAGCTTCCGAGCACTACCTTTGCTACCAACTGACTTGCCCCACACGATCATCACAGTATCCCATTCATTCGTTCGTCCAAATGACCGGGGCAAGGAAGTCCTATCCTTTGTTGTGTTTGTTGATCCCGGGAGTGGGAAGGAAGGTTGGAAGGTAGAAAAGATGTATTCTGACGTGTTGGGATTGGACCAGCGGGTACGGGGAGCTGTGGGGAAAGGCTTGGGTAAAAAGATTGTTAGTCTGCCAGAAGGGAAGTTATGGAAGGATCATGCGCCTGCCAAGGTGGATCAGCGAAAGGTGCGTACACTTTGTTTGATATTTATGGACCGATATTTAATTGGTGCTGTAAATTGTCTTCTTGGCATAGGCTGTGCTTGAGAACTATCTGCAAACGCTCATTCGTCTGCCTGCCAGGGCACATGACGAAGTGATTGCATTCTTTACTTCTGATATTGTACGCGAAAGGAAACAACCAGTTATGCAAGTTGGACATAAGGAGGGTTATCTGACAAAGCGAGGCAAAAATTTTGGAGGTTGGAAGACTCGATATTTCGTACTTCAAGGTCCGGTTCTGGAGTATTACGACTGTGTAAGTCACATGCTTCTACCTTGTAAACTGTTTGATAATCAACATAACAGCGGGGCGGAGCTCACCTAGGCTCGATACAAATCACGGGGGCTCAGATTGGTCGACAACAGCGAAGCGAACGGGCGCCAAATGCAGACGAGGAAAAGGAGTATAGGCACGCTTTCCTTATCGTCGAGACCAAAAAGGGACCAGGGGGCAGTCATACTCGACACGTTCTTTGCGCGGAAAGTGACGAGGACAGGGACGCCTGGGTTGAGATCCTCGTGCGATATTTCACTGGGACCTACAGCGAGGAACCGATCAAGTATGGTCCACCTCCTTCATATCAGAGTTCCATTGTTTCTGCCAGCCAGCCTCGATCAAGTTCCAGCTCTAGTATTGATAGTCCAACCACTAGGCGACCCACTCGTGGATTCCCAAGAGATGACATTGCTATTTCCAGAGGTACAGCAGTGCCGATTTCCCAGCTATCACAGGACGAGGGTAACGCAAAACTGTTCCCACCTGTGCATACAAGCGAGGAAAGCCCAAGGTCATCGAGTCCATCGAAGTCGGCAGAATCCCCTATCGATTCCCAAAACGTTAATCCCCGAAGATTGCTGGATCGAGGACAGGGCTTGCCATCAAGTCTTCCAGACTCATCCCCATTGTCGTCTGTTTCAAACTTTAACTCTGACTCTTCAGTCGGTACGAGTCAAAGAGCCAACTCTGAGCTTGGTCACTATTCAGATCTCAACGGGCGAAGTAATCGTCAAGCCTCTCCTGAAAGACATCGCGGACGAGAACTTCATGACAAACACAAATCTTTCCACCCAAGTCTCAACACTGTCTCTTCTTCGCCTTCAGCTGCATCACCTGTTGAACGAGGAGCGTCCCCTGAGAAGCTTGAGGCAAGTAAAGTGAAGATTTCTGGACCATTGAACGGTGCTGTTATCCCTTCTGGATTCAAGTTTGGGAAAGAGTTTCCTTCGGCAAGTGATAATGTAGTGAATGAACGACGCATCAAATCTCGATCGTTTTGGGGTTTCGGGAAACCCAACGGTATGTTCTGTATCTTGTTATTTCCACAATGGTGTTTCTCATCTATTGGTTGGCTTATTGCACGAAGGGGACAAAGGGAATGCATCCGTCTTATATGTACCTCGAGCCGTGTTTGGTGTACCCTTGGACGAATCTCTCGAAGTTGCTCAAATCGCTAATTTGCCCGCGATCGTTTTTCGCAGCATCCAGTACTTGGAGGCGAAGGAAGCTGAGCAAGAAGAGGGTATCTATAGATTGAGCGGTAGTTCTGCGGTCATCAAGAATCTCAAGGATCGATTCAATATGGGTACGCTTAGAAATCTGTTTCAACCGGAGCGAAGCTCATTCTTGGGTCAGAGGGTGACGTTGACTTGTTGGCTTCGGACGAGTACTGGGATCCGCATGCCATTGCTGGACTACTGAAGAGTTTCCTGCGGGAATTGCCCGCCAGTATTCTGACACGAGACCTTCATTTCCGCTTCCTCGCCGTTATTGGTATGTCTGGGTTGTCTTTTTAGCTTCAGCTTGGTTGTTCAACATCATTGTAGATTTTGTGAATCCACAAGAAAGGATCAAAGAGCTCTCACAGTTGATTGCAGCACTCCCACTTGCCAACTATAGCCTACTTCGTGCACTCACTGCTCATCTCATTCTCATTGTGCAAAATTCAAGTGTCAACAAGATGACCATGCGCAACGTTGGCATTGTATTCAGTCCAACTTTGGGCATTCCTGCTGGAGTTTTTAGTCTGATGCTGGGGGAGTTCAATCGAGTATTCAACGTTGATGACGGGGCTGATGATGATGCCAATACCGAGGACGTCGAAGAGGAAGGGACGGGCGTGGATCGACGGAATAGCAAGCATTATCTGGACACAGCAGCTGATCAACTTCTTGGATTAACTGGTCGCACCTTGAAAGGTAAGGATGCGGATAAATTACTTTTCCCCACAATGCTTGTCTAACATTTGATCTCTTTAGCGTCGGCCCCGGACGTAACATCAGATAATGATGACGCATCTGCTCATGAGGAGAGTGGGGCGGAAACGACGGATAATGAGCTTGTTGTAGACTCATCTTCCGAGTATGGTCACGGTGACGGTGTGGTTCGCGTGATGCCTCCTGACACTCCCACGGCGCCCAAGACCAAAACATCAAAAGCTTCGACTGTTGCTGCTACAAGAGGTTTAAACGTAAGCATTACCGGTGCTGAACGGGGTAACCGCCACTCAAAAATGATTGGACTGTCGACATCTCCACGGCCGACAAAAACATTCTCATCTCCTTCACGCTCGCCTGACGTGTCGCCCTCACCGTCTAGGTGAGAGTGCGCATGTAGATTCCCACCCCACCAGCACGTTCGCTGCATCGCGGATGACGCACGCTAGATACCATTAATACCCGCATCCCTGAATGCACTTTATCTTATTCCACTTGCTTGATTCTTGTCGTTGTATATGTAGTTGATACAATACAGATATCCGTAAAAAATTATGGCATGCCAAGTTGAGCTGATTCAGATCTATGAATTGACAGGGATCAAACTTTTCGGTCGGCGTAAAAAAAAGCTTGTCAGGTATCAACGTTCAACGTTCAACGTACAACCATCACCGATGAGCTTCAAGCAAGCGGCGGTTCTGGGACCGGTTTCCTTCTTTCTAGGTTGTTAATACCGTGCATCTTTAGCCCGAGGCTGAACTGACACATCACTAGGCGTCCTTTTTATCTGTTTCAATGTGGACCACCGGATATTGTGGGGCCAAATGACCAAGGACGCGGTTGACGACGGGTTTCAATTCTACACGACCTTCTTTAATGCGCCTCCCGCCATCAAGGTGTGTGATTGTGCAACGCATGCAGCTGGGCCAAGGGCCGGAGAGGCTGGTGCTGACAGGGTGCTTTCCAGGCTCTTTTGCACGGAATGGTCGGCGTGGGTTTGGTCGGGTTGATCTCGAAGCTGCATAAATGGGACGAAAGCGCGATGTTTTTTGACGGCACGAGCTTAGGCGGGTTCTTCTCTGCCTCCGGCTGTCTAATTTGCGGTATTTCTGACATGATCTGCAGCCGCTTACATGTTCAGCATCGCGGTATATTTGACAGTTACGATACCGGCGCTCAAAGGCATTGTTGCGCCCCTGGAAGCTATAGATTTTACTGCAGAGGGCGAAGAAGACAAAGTGCAGGCGATACGGGTGCTATCTGCTGGCAACATCATTGTGATGGTGTGCTTGGGGGCTATTCTATTTTTACAGGTATGTGTATGATTGACTGGGAAGTGTTTGAGAGATTGACAAGGCACGGCCAGGCGGGACAAGAATATGCACGTCGGGCGGAGGCAAAGGCGTTGAAGGAAGAGCCAAAGACTACTCACGTTGAGAAGAAGAAACAATGATGATAGATACAATAATTGCAGAAAAGAACGACCTTCTCCCGCGAGTTGTGGCTTGTTTCCAAGCGTCCATTGTCTCCCTTGCGGGAAAAAAACAGTCATCAAAACGCATCACACCAACAATGCATATCTCCGAACTGGGCGAGAAGTTTGTTGCAATCTCGACTCGCACGACAGCTGTCCCACGGAGAAGCACCAAGAAGCATCGTGAGTGCTAGGAGAGTATTGATGAAGCGTGTTCCCATCTGCATGCGAAAGGCTGTACTTGAAAAAAATTAAAGGCGTTGTTTCTGATGGACGCGCCGCATTGGCAGCAGAAGCTGTTGGGGCGCGTAACAGTTCTCCCGTGCAGAGGCCAGACCGCCGCCGCCGCCGAGGATGGCGACGGCTGGACGCCTCGAGCGTCGGGAGTGCCGGCGGCAGGCGGACGCAGCGAGCACGCCACAGCTGGCAGGCAGATTGGCGAACTTCCATATATGGGAATGGAGCGGGGACCGAGATGGGCGGGACACGTGCGGGGAATTGGAACTCCGCCAATATGGATCGGCGATCTGGATCTGGGGTGGAGGATGTATAAGGAGGGCGCGTTCTGTCAGAATTTTGAACTGGACTGACATGTACGACGACACGAACTGGTGCTTGGCCTGCGACTGCCGCTTTGTCTGTCTCTTTTCCTTCTGCGCTGCCTCTGCTGACCCCGCCACAGGACGGCCCCGGGCCCTACTGCTCCTTCCAGTGCCGCGATGATGCCGAGCAGGTCCTCGTCGACGACCTTGACGACGACGCCATTTACCGCCGCGCATTCCATGCGCCACATGCCCGGTGGTCGGGCAATGGTCCAGCTGGCATCGCCGCCTGGGCTGCTGACATTCCACCCCTCACCCGCTCTCGCTCGTCCTCGCCTGAGCGTTCTCGTCGTCTCCCAAAGCTCCTGCGATCCCACCGTCGCCCCGCCCCCCCGGCCCTCGGCGTCACGCTCCCAACAACAGTGCTTCCCTCCCCCGCTTATCCAATATCCACTCCGCGGCCGCAGTCGACATTCTGCAGCTCTCTCTCTCTCGAGAGTCTTGGCAAACAATCCCTTTTATCCGTGCTTACAGAGTCGTCTCTGGCTACCCCGACGTCCACTTTCCCTCTGGGTGTCCCTTTGACAAAACCCTCATTCTTTGGCACCCTAGCGACCCATGTTCGCTCCTGGGTTGCCCCATCTCCCCTTGTGGCCTCGTCCCCTGTCGTTTATCGCGACCACCCCCATCTGTCTCCCATAGCCGCAAAACAACACGAGACTCAATCCAAACTTACCCTTTTCGCTCAACGTCCCTTCGACGGTCCAGACACCGTCTGGAAGCTCCAAACTACTATATTAG
This sequence comes from Termitomyces sp. T69sscA, assembly GCA_017657225.1. Taxonomy (NCBI): domain Eukaryota; kingdom Fungi; phylum Basidiomycota; class Agaricomycetes; order Agaricales; family Lyophyllaceae; genus Termitomyces; species Termitomyces sp. T69sscA. Next base: position 40,830 of record JAGGAQ010006001.1, on the reverse strand, counting down.
TTGCCGAACCTAGATCCCGAGGCCGAAACCCTGCCCGTACATGACCACGCTACTCTTCTACCACTCGCTCATAGACAGGCGCAATGACGCGCATTCGGATTTCATTCACTTTTTTAAACCCGTCCGAACGACTTCAAAATTATGACAGCCCCCCTCACTGATACACTCGGACTACATCACTCCATGATCTTCCTTTCGGCACAACGTTAACGCTCGTTCTTGTTCCCTCGTTCTGAAAACCCGAGTCCTCCAGCCCGGGTCGTCTCACTTTTTTCATAGCATACCACTTTAGATGCCGGTACCATGTAAGCTATACACTCTCTGTACCCATTTGTATTAGTAGCATACACTGAATGTACAACTCTTGTTCAACACATGTAAGAGGAAGAAGGAAAAAAACTCATTGTTGCCATCACGCCGGACTCGGACCGTTGAGTGTATCTGTAGATTCGCCCTGTCTCCTCCCTTCCACACGCCAAAACAAGCCTTGACATTACTACATCCTCATCTCGTGCTTCCCAGACACACACACGAGGACCCCAGCTCACCTCCACATGACCCATGCCCCTCAAAAGGTAACCATCACCAGCCATCATACTGATTAAATGCTATTCTCAGCAATCGGCCTTCTTGATGCCTCGAGTTGGGGACTCGCCTTCCATTTCTGTTTGTCTTCTTTTGTTCTGTCCTTCGACTTCTGCCTTGCTCCTATCCTGAAACGGTTCACAAAGGCCCACGTCCCATTCTTGGGGCATGAAGACGATACTGCATATGTACTACCGTCCTATATCTGTCTATTCTTGGGATATGTGTACAGACACTCTGTGCTTCGCGGGAACTACTGAGAATCTGTTCCTTTGGATACGAAAAAGATCTTATCGCGTTTGGAATGAGAGCACCGCCGTGTTGGTACAAAGCAGAACACGCGTCCTAGAGCTTCTCTCATTAGATTTTCGCTACGCCTTCAGCGGCTCCACTTGTACGTTCATAATACTCAGTGCAAGTCGAGCTCGCATTCTCCCCGAGAACCTCGCGTATGCAAGTCGTACAAACATAGTCAAATCCCCACCGACACTTGTCCAAACACCTGGACCTCACACGAACTCATGGTGTCGTAAAGCAGGACTTGCATACAAAACCGAAATTGTGGATTGAACAATGGCACTCGACTGGATCACGACTCGGGTCCGTATCCCGCACCAAATATAGTTTGACTGTAAGCCAACAACCAAAAGCAGTAGCAGGAGACTCCAAGGACCCCTTCAAACGCCACTTAGCCTTATTTACGCATGTTGACATGTTATCTGACGCGCATCGTATCAATCGGTCTCTGCCAATGTTCTATCAAGGTGGCTGACGGCTGCGTACTTCCAAACCGTTTGTTCAAAGAAGTATGTTTGTCCATGCAACAATGCCCGACCGCAGGTCCTATTGGGGATGTGGGTCCATTCGCTCTTTGCATGGGCCTAGAAAGTGCACCCGCGTGACCCGACGCAGGCAGCCCGTCCCACAGAGGTTGAGCGCATGGCACTTCTTGGAACCGAAGAACGACAAACTCATTCGGGACCAGTGCGCACGCAGTACAGGCAATAACAAATGCCCCCCAAGAGAGGCATAATCCAGACTTGCCAGAAACCAAGCTTACATGACACGGGCGATAGAACGTGATGAAACTTCCAATACAGGTAGCTTAACTTTAACGTTGTCCCCTGTCTTCTCAGTACGATATCAGATTCAGAACATGTCTCTTAGAGGTAAGCCCGACTCGGGAAGATGGTAGAGCGTCATATCGCCGGTTCATGACCTCAGCAACTGTCCGAGAATGCTTTCTGACAGCTCGTGAGACGAGCTCTCCGAGGTAACTGGCTGTGTTCTATATAGTAGACAAAATGAACTTCGCTTCCGACGATTCGATGCTTTTGCTAATAAGCCAAGCCCACCCGCAACGTTCACCTGGTGATTTGTTCGAGTGTTAACTCTGTTCTAGGAAGGTCGGGCCATGGCCGAGCTGTGTCGGGGGTCCAGAATTCATACCCTCTTCATACCTCATCATGAATTCCTTCATGCCTCTTGCCATTGATTACGGGAAGCTACCAGGATTATTTTGCCTCATGTCTTCTGTCGATCTGAAAAAGGAGTATGTATACTCACAGTTTGTTCAGAACAAATATGCTCGGCATTTATGAGACGAGTACAGTGGCTCAAACTTAACGTTTGTCCTTAATAAATGATCAGGACAGATAGTCAGTCTTTCGGCAATTGTTACTCTAAACTCTTCTTCCTCTTTATTTGATATAGCCCCAAGTTGCTCTTTGAGAATTGACTCTGGCCAGTGATTAGCCTCTTTGGCTAAAGGCTAATATCAACTCCATTTAAGATGGACTATCATCGGAAAATCTGTGGAAAAGATTACAACGATGTGCAATTGGATATTTACTTGCTAAATTAGAACTTTTGACATTTGCCCACCCGGATGCAGTGCATTTTCTGTTGAATACTTACCTTTGTCATTATCTCTTGTCAGCTAGCAACCCATCATCAAGGTCGATGATAGAGTCAAACAATTCCATCTTAATCCTAGTGTCTGCAAATCAAAGAGATCAAATCACGTACCAATTTGCTCCAGCTAGGCTGAGCTGCTTGAATTATTCATGTTGAATGTCAGACAGGGAAATTGGGACATCAAGTTTTAAGTATCCTTGCTCTCAATATCCAAACAAGACTCATAAGAGAAAGACAACTAGTTCACAGACCTGTATCAACTCCCGTGGTCTGGACATTGAATGCAAAAATTCATGTTCATCATAGTTTTTTCTTCTAACTGAAGCCACGATACTACAAGACAGAGCATCAAATAAGGAGATAAGCTCACAGACATGAGACGCGGCGCGTTAAGGTTCGAAACACGTCATGCCAGCAATAACAGCCAGCGAGAGCGGGGCATGACGCGGTCTGTTGTGCCTTAACGCCGAAAAACGCGTGGACATGCTTGTGCGGCAGCATATTATTCAAGCTGGACATTATGACCAAGGATGCTGTAGTGGGGTGACTGGAGGAGCTTACAAACCATGCTGCTCACAGCGACGATATTTACTCCTGTGGTGTTGCGAGCTCAAGTTTTATCATGGGGTATAACAAAATTGGTCAATGTTGAGAGATCAAGTAGGAGACGGATGAAGAGTGCCGTAAGCTTGACCTACAATACTTGAAAGGAGGGTGACTTTCAGAGACCGAGGACGTTCCAGGCTAAAACTAATCAGAATAATAGCAATTTACTCGTACTTTTTCTCAATGCTTAGCAGCTTAGAAGACCTTCGAAAATCGTCGCCTTACATCGTCGGTAGGAAGAACTATCTGTATCACAGCCCAGCCGATAACTACATTATAACGAAGAGGACCTTGCGCAAAACCTCATGTCGAGGTAGAAAAAATTCATTTCAACGACAAATTGGATCGTGATTCATCAGCTACAACACATTGTCAGACTTACAAAATGGCTCATCAACCGCGGACTCGTAAATGTCAACGCCCTTTTACAAATTCCTTCTACAGGAACGTTCCTCTAGTGAAGAAAACAAGAAAAGAGACCGAGAATGGAGTCACCACTTATTGCGGAGGTTGGAAGCTGAACGGGCAACCGTCAATCGCGAGATCAACTGTTATTACTACAAGATTGCCGAAAACTTACCCTGGAGGAGGTCCACCAAAGCCTGGAGGCGGTGGAGGGAATGGCATACCCGGAGGGAAGCCAGGAGGCCTAGCGAATCCAGGAGGAGGTCCTGGCATACCCGGAGGAGCAAATGGCATTGGTGGTCTTTGAAGAGACGGGGGACCCACTAGAATGGGAGATCGTCAATATATATATTATTGACATCGATTGATGTGAAATACGACGCACAAGGAGGCATCATGCCCATACCACGTCCTGCAGGCATGCCTCGACCAGGCCCGGCGGGAAGCTATAGGATCAATGTTCACACTTAACAAAAGGGCACAAGAAAGAATGAGAAATACCGCGTTCTTCTTGTCTTCATCAACCACAGGCGGTGGTCCCTCAACGCTCAGACTGACAACGGTCTCTCCCCTCAAAATCACGAGCCCCAATGTCCTCTTGACTTCTTGTTCGGGTGCCGTCTCTTCACCTGCCTTTTTCTTAGGCCTGACTCGCCTAAACTCCTCGCAGTCTGCCAACACAAGGTTCATGTGACGATCAAATGCGAGCATTTGCCCAGTCAATGCGCGTCCGTCGTTGATCGTAACTTTGAGTCTCCAGTTGATAAGACTCAACATTTTTCCTCCTTTTGATTTTGGTGGAGGCTGAAATCATGTTTAATCGTGAAATCGTGCAATGGTAAATGATAACTTACCATGGTTGGCGACGCTTCGAGGGTTTAACGATGCAGTCAAGGTCAACTCGATTTTCCCAAACAACAACAAACCTTGATCTGCCTTGTGGCTGGAAGATGACGAGACGGTCTCATGGTATTATAATCAACAGCTTATCCTTGGATTTTCAAGCTTTAAGTGCTCCGTTCTTGAATGAGAGTCCTTGTATTTTGAGATAATGTCACGTCTTACCACGAAGCTTACTAGGTTGCTCGGTGGATTTCCTTGCTTCCTATCCAAGTCTCTGAATGAGTCTTATTCAATATATCTACAGGCATCAAAACGCCCCTTCTAAGTGGTCCGATGGCCGGAGCTAGTGGAGGTTTGTAAACACATAAAATAAAGACCTCGTTAACCCATGCCTAAATACCAGGCGAGCTGGCTGCCCGCGTTTCGCAAGGAGGCGGCCTCGGATTCATTGCATATGGTACGCCTTCTCGCTCCGCAGCCAGAGCACTGCTCATTCGATAGATAAGGCTATCAAACGTTGGATGAACTGAGATCAGAAGTTGACACAGCTCGTTCGTTGTTACGGATTGACTCCGATTCTCAGTTGCCCATTGGTATCGGCTATCTTGGATGGCGGCTCGAAAAACCAGGTGTAGCTGCTCATGATCTGTTATCTGTCGCGCTCGACAATAATGTTCGGGCTGTATGGTTATCCTTCGGTACCCATCTCTATCCTTGGATCGACTTCATTCGTAAATACGAGCGTAAGCCTGGAACCACAAAGATTCTTGTTCAGGTCAACTCTGTCAAAGAAGCTGTAGTCGCAGTCCAGGACTGGAAGGCCGATATTGTAATAGCTCAAGGTTGAATCTTTACCGTTAGACCTGCCTGCGCGTGCCTTACACGTTGATTTAGGCATCGAAGCTGGAGGACATGGTTCAGGTTCTGCGCCACCACTGTTTACCCTCTTGTCTGAGATACTCGCGGCTCTTCCCAAAGACGGCCCTCCTGTTCTCGGTGCTGGGGGCATCGTGAACGGTTCTCAGCTTGCGTCCCTTCTCGTGCTGAGGGCATCTGGAGCCGTTCTAGGCACACGTTTTCTACTGTCACCAGAAAGCTTGTACTCGGAATCGCAGCGCCAAGCGCTCATTTCGGCACCCGCAGGATCATCCGTCCGTACGATGGCTTTTGATCATGCGCGCAATACTCTTGGCTGGCCTAAGGGGATCGATGGCCGTGGTCTGCGCAATAGTTAGTCATGCTCAAAAACCTCTCTATCAGGACTCATAATTGTGTAGGCACTGTGGATGAATTTGAAAAGGGCGCCAACGTGGAAGATCTGCAACGCAAATATGCAGAAGGCGTTAAGACGGGCGACATTGACCGTATCGTTACGTGGGCTGGTGCTAGTGTTGGTTTGCTCAACAGAATACAGCCTGCTAAGGTCAGTCATGTCGGCCCGAGGTCGATCTAAATCTGTTTGACACCTCACACAAGGAGATCGTCCAAGAAATTCATAAAGAATGTGTTGTCCGTTTGCAAGCTGTCAACTCCGTTCTTGAATGAAACTGGATTCTATTTTGACTCAGAGAGACAGTGTTCGCGATAGTCAAAACAATCATTGAAGCTTTGATTGATTGCTTCCTTCTCACAATTTGTTTCAGTCTCAAGATTCTCAAGTGATGGATATCCTGCAATGTGCAAACGTTGCATTGTCCCCAGAGATTATAAAATTTAATTACCTCGAATCGGAAGCCATTCTAGTTACAACAAAATATGACACAGTTCTTTTGTACAGACAATGTGAGGTTCCCTGTCTAGTGGACAATCTCCACGGTGAGATCTCCCTGGTTAATCGAATCCCCTGAAAGCATGGTCGATGATTTGTTAGACTAGGTGTCAGAAGCTACTTTACCTTCTTGAACAACAACACGCTTGATGTGACCAGAAACGGGAGCAGTAACGGCGGATTCCATCTGTCAAGAACAATCAACCAAATGACCAGAATAGATCTTTATCTTTCTTACCTTCATCGCGCTCAGGACTTGATAGAAGCCATGTTACATCAGTTGATTGTTACTGTTACAATAAAAGCAAGACTGACCGCAAAGTGGATCTCCCTTTTTGATTTCTTGGCCTTCTTTCACCCGGACTTCCACGACTACACCTGACATGGGAGCCCCAACAGAACCTGGATCACTGGTGGCCTTCTCCCGCGAAACTGTTTCTACGGCTGAGTTCTTATCTTCTACTGCCACCGGTCGGACCTGATTGCAAAGTGTGGACGTTTATAAATGGTCAGTTCTCGGCTCGATCCAAAAACATCCATACCTCGCCGTTGACTTCGAACCAGACGTCGCGCTGAGCTCGTCCCTCGACGACAGGACCAACAGCCATGAGACGAATGATAAGAGTCTTGCCCTTCTCGATGGAGATGTGCATCTCCTCTCCTATATCAGGACGTCCCAAGAAGTAGCGAGTGGGAACGACGCTAGCAAGGTATCAAAGATTGATTAATGAAGACGGTGAAGAATAAAACTGACCTAAGATCGCCATATTTCTCGATAAAGCCTTGATACTCCTCGAACACCTGTATCACACATATGATAAGTTTCCAGATAAAACGTGCTTAGATAAGGAAAAAAGATACATGCCTTTGGATACATGACATAGGATGCGACATCTGTATCCGTAATGTGTTTCCCAAACTTGCTCCGTAATTCTGCCTTAATCTTCTTAAAGTCCAAAGGTTCCATGGTCGCACCGGGACGGCCATCGATTCTCTGTTTGTTCCTGATGATTTTCGAACGAAGAGGTTCTGGGAATCCTCCCACAGGCTGTCCGAGGTAGCCCTGGAAGAACTCAACCACAGAAGACGGGAAGTCTAGGGACTCAGCACGATCGATAACGTCTTCCTTGCTAAAGGAGTTGGATGTCATCCACTGTGCGAAATCTCCCACAACTTTGGACGAAGGCGTGACCTGCATGAGATTGGGTATCATGAGACAACAGCATGAACTTCATCGTTGTGTCGACACGCTACCTTGATTATATTACCGCACTGACGCAAGAAGTTGAGCTATTATGATATATATCAAAAGAAAGTCAAGGCGTACTAGTTCGTTAGCTTCTATGTATTTCTGTTTGATTTCTGATAGAATAGCGTCAATGTCATTGATGCATAGAAATCAACAATTGCATACCAGTCCACTGTGTACCAAGACCAAGTTGAGATGCCTGGAACTATAAGAAGGAATTAGTATATAAATCACAGAGAAAACATACTTGTTAGAGAGGTACACACCATCAGATTCGTATATTGTCCTCCCGGCATCTCATGGTCAAACACACTGGAATCAGAGGCCCTCACGTTCGCCTCAAAACATGAGTAGAGCATGCGAACTTGGCTCCAGTACAGGTTCAATGCCTGGATATCTTCATAACGGATGCCAGTTCCCATTTTTGTTTGTTCCAGAGCCATGCACACAGCGCCCATAGAAGGCTGAGATGTCAAACCAGACATACCTAAAGATCAATATTTGTAAGTCAATGATTATCTTCAACTAAAGGACACTTACTGTCAATAGCGACGTCGACGACATCGGCACCAGCAGCGGCCGCAGCAATCATGCTGGCAGCAGCAATACCGGCAGTGTCGTGAGAGTGGACGTGAATGGGAAGATCTGGGTGCGCCTTCCTGATAGCACCAATGAGGCTGGAAGAAGGAGACACGTCATTAACTTGTCTAGCATCGCTTTCGGAGACGTACAGTTTAGCAGCTTCGGGCTTGAGGAGACCGGCCATATCTTTCACGCCAAGGACGTGGATACCTTCGGCAACGAGCTCTTGGACGAAATCGAGGTAGTACTGCAGGGTATATTTGGTTTCCTTTGGGCTGGCGCAATCACCACTGTAGCAAACGACAGCTTCAACAACACCCCCTGCTTTCTTGGCAGCATCGATACCGATACGCATCTGGAAGAAAGTTCAAGTTTCAAAATGATACAGAGATCTCATCACTTGCATTCTCTGTCAACAATTTTAACAAGCGGAACTTGTGAGAAGTGGAAAACGCACCGATGTAGTTCAAAGAATCAAAGACACGGAAAATATCTAAACCGTTCTCAACAGCCTTCTTGGAGAAGTCGTAGATTGCGTTGTCGCTGTAAGCCGGGGGTTTGAGTAACTAGTACTATGAACGATTCAGGTCCTTACGGATAACTCGTATACCCAACACCATTGGCACCACGAATCAGAGCCTGGAATGGAATGTTGGGCACCAGGGTACGAAGCTTCCTCTAAAAAAGAACGAAATCACTCTGAGTATGTGGGATATGTTGATATTGACCTACCAAACGTTCCCAGGGATCTTCGTACAAGAAACGCATAGAGACATCAAAGGTTGCGCCACCCCAACATTCGATACTGTAAGCGTTGGCGAGAGCATAACTGGTCTCCTTCGCAATGTTCACCATATCAATAGTACGCAGACGAGTGGCAAGGAGAGATTGGTGAGCATCACGCCAAGTGGTATCCATGATCAAGCAACCAGGATAGTCGCGAACAGCTTTCGCAAATGCCTCTGGTCCTTGCTCTACGATGATGTTGCGCCATCCGACTGTGCAAGGCTGGAAAGTATCGAGAGGTGGCCCATTCTCGGGATCTTCGCGGCTTTGTAGTTTCGGGATGACGATATCCGTCTTAAGACCAGGCTCGCCCTTGTTTTAATTCAGGACAAGCCAAGCCAAGACACACGGGCAAGGCGACTTACCGTCTGCCCTTTGATTGAGCTTCCATTGACGGCGAGGTCACCTAGGTAAGCTAATAGCTTCTGAGCACGATTCTGGGTTTGTACCAGTTTGAAAAGATCGGGCGTGTCATCAATGAACTAGGGAATTGTAGTCAGCCAGGTGAAATCGAGTCCTTGCAAGAGACGCACAGTTGTCCACGTCTTCCCTCCAATGAAAATATCATGGGTGAGCAGTCTGAAAAGGAAGGGAATATTCGTCTTGACACCACGAATACGGAACTCGACGAGAGCACGAAGCATCTTTCGGCGAGCAACCTCATAGGTCGTTCCTTGAACCGTACACTTCACTAACAAACTATCATAATGGGGCTACATCGATGCAGGATGAGACAATCAGCCAAAAAGATACTCAAAAAGACCTACCGTAATCTGTGCTCCCGCAAACCCAGAGCTGGCATCGAGACGGACACCGTTTCCACCTGCACTGCGATAAACTTCAATCTTTCCTGTATCAGGCTGGAAGTTCTGAGAAGCATCCTCTGTCGTGATACGGCACTGGATGGCAAAACCACGTTTCGTGATGGCATCCTGCGTTAGACCAAGCTGCGGAAGTGTGGCACCAGCTGCAATTTGAATTTGGGCGGCGACAATATCGATACCAGTGATTTCCTCTGTAATATCCACTTTAGTTCTGGATGCAAGAAGCTCACCTGTGCGACTCACCAGTGATCGTATGCTCGACTTGGATACGAGGGTTGATTTCAATGAAATAATGCCTGCCGAGCTGATCCACCAAGAATTCAGCAGTTCCAGCATTCCTATACCCGACACTCTTGGCAAGTTTAATGGCATCGTTCAAGATAGCCTGCCTGACTTCCTCAGGAAGATGGGTTGCTGGTGCAACTTCCACAACTTTTTGATGACGTCTCTGAACGGAACAATCACGCTCAAAGAGATGGATCGTGTTGCCCTGCGCGTCTGCCAGGATCTGAACCTCGATGTGACGCGGGCGTTCAAGGAAACGTTCTATGAAAACGGTTCCATCACCAAAAGCAGCCTTTGCTTCACTGACGGCACGCTCAAAGGCAGCTTTGAAATCGGACTGTTCGCGAACAACACGCATACCACGACCTCCTCCGCCCATAGCCGCCTTGATAATGACTAGATTGAACCATCCTCAGCTGCAAGAGAAAGAGAAGATTTATCGCATCCTTACTCGGAAAACCGTACTCCTCGACGAATGAAGCTCCATCTGCGTAGGAATCCACAGGTCCTGGAGTCCCAGGAACAACAGGGACATTCACCTTCATGGCTGAAGATTATAAGTATGAAGTCCGAGCAGATACACTGGATTGACAAAATTCACCGAGAGTGCGCGCCTTCGTCTTATCACCAAGACCATCGATCACCTCCGGCGAAGGGCCAACGAAAGCAATTCCGGCTTGTTCAACTTTGCGTGCAAACTCTGCATTCTCTGACAAGAAACCGTATCTAAAGTTGTGAGAGTTTTGTCGGAAGTTAGACCTATTATAGAGACATGCAAGCATACCCTGGGTGAATCATGTCTACACCATGCTCGAGCGCAACTTTGATAATCTCATCCTGAGCAAGATATGCAGCAACAGGAGTGAGGCCCTTGCCAACTTGATATGCCTCGTCTGACTGAGAAGCACAGATACATTAGAACGAAAGATAATCTGTCAACTTTCGAAGATCGCACTTTTTGACGATGCGCTGATAAGCGATCTTCGTATGAGTAGATCGCGACTGTGTGCATGGCCAATTCGTGAGCAGTCCTAAACACGCGAATCGCGATTTCCTGGAGAGCAGGCAGAGTTGTATCCAAGCAAGCAACGAGGTGAGAACATCAAGACACGTACACCGCGATTAGCGACAAGAATTTTGGTGAGTGGCCCACCATGACCAGCAGACTTTCTTCTCATCGTCTGTATGGAGTGTACAGGGGTGCCGGGCGCACTGGGCGAGCCAGCAAAGAGGCCAGAGAGCCTAGGGGGATGAAGGGTGGTTTGGGAGGCCATGGTAGTGTCGAACCAGAAGCAGCCAAGACGATTTGAAGGATGAAACCCGACGGATGTGGCCGCTCAATTTCCGGTTCCGTTATCTAATCACTCCATAACAGTGTAGATCGCAGCTCGGGACACCGAGACGACACCCGGTTTTGTCCCGACCGGCAATTGACGTAACCGGGTCAGATCCTTTTTTCCGCAGAGCGCAGGGGTAGTACTAGGGTAGTTACTGGACACTGTATGCCTCGTGAATAACGAAGAACCAGCTGACCGCGGTCTCATCATTTCTGACTGAAGCATATAGCTTACACGACGCGACGCGACGTGACATGATCCCAGCCTGCGAACGACACGGCGCTTATATGGAGCCAAAATTAAGTGACGGACCGAACGTTACATCGAACCTTATAGTGACATCAAGGGCAGTAGTCGCGATAACTAACTCGGTCTTTTCCCTTTTTCCAGCCTCCAGTGAGGTCGGACCTACTGAGGAGACTTTATTTCGTTTATCTTGAGCGTACCGACTCGTGTCGGAGACAAGGCGGCCATAAGACAACGTCCTGACACATCCATCACATCGAACACACATTACGAATTTATTTCCTCTCGGTCAAGGACTGGGCACGATTGGCCGAAGGTAGTAACGAGTCTGCCTCCTTCCGCTGATCGACCGCCTTCTGATTGTTCATTGCCACAGAGTACATCAGGCCTGCCAAAAAACCGACGAAAACTGCGGACACCGAGCACGGTGTGATAGGATCCCCAAAGAAAATCATTCCGGATGCCGCGACAGGTAATTTATTCAAGGCGCCAACCATACTAGAGTCTTGAATCAATAAAATGCACGTCGACTAATGTCTTGATAACCGACCTGTATGTCGTGCTACCGGCCACCCTGATGCACCATGCTGTTGTATAAGAGATCCCCACTGCTACTGCACCAGAAAAAGCGATAGCACACAAAAGGAAGACTCGACTCTCCTGAGGGCTGGTAGAAGGCATCAAGTGACATTCGTGCCCCTGAGAACGACTGAGCACTCACAAATTCAGAGCCAAACTCTCAGTACCCCAGCCTTCGACAAGGAAGGAGCAGATGACCAAGACAGGAATACACAGGAGATTGTTGTAGAACATGGAGTCCCAATCTGAGAATCCTGTCACTTTTATTCGTTTTCGCATGGAAAGCACCTGTGGGGTGAGCGATCAACGTTGGCCAACGCCCATCCAGGGCCCTCTTGGTTCAAAAATCAAACGCACGTAGCCGGCGCTTGCGAGGCAGTTCATGAGCATCCATAGATAACCAATGTTCAACTCATGAACAGCACCAGTGAATGACTCTAGACTAGTAGGTGCGTTGGTGGGAGATATGGAGCCTTCCATTGCATTGATGATATCAGGCCATGCTGCAATGATGGAGGAGATGACCTAGGAAGAACATCAAGACCAGTCGCAAGAGTTGGAGCTGTTGAAGGACATACCATCAGAATAAATGACGCAAAAGTTAATTGCGTGACTTGACCCCCAAACCAAAGAACTTCTCCATATGCCTGTCAAGCGCGGGACCAAGAAGCATTAGTACATCACCAGAAATCATAGTATCACGACGAACGATAAGTATAATGGTAAGGTTCTTGAAAATTGTGTAAACCGGTATGCTCAAAAATTGCTGGCCATTTTAGTGAACTTGTACTGGCAGATGAAATAGGCACTCACCAAACTTTTAGAGCCGGTGTATATCACGCTCACAAGGAGTACACTGATGGGAAACCAAGCTTTCGCGTCGTCAATATTTAAAGGTCGAAACCGTATGAATTTCGCCTTCTTTGCTGCCATTACACACAAGACACAGACTATTGATTGTATTGCAAGCAGGAGAAACGTCATCGAAAAGTTGACACCAGACACAACGAACTGGTAGTCAATAACGTTCAGTCTAGTACCAACTGGCTAGCATCACTTACTAACCTTGTTGACCACGGTCATGAGGATTGAGGCGCAGCAATAGCACAATATTGGTAGAACTGATCACCGGTTCATTTCGTTGAAGAGAGTACCAGAGTTGTGAATTCTTACCCGCAGATGCTTGTACCTCCTTTGAGGTTCCTGTAGCCAATGCTTTCTTCAACTCTGCTACATTTTCTGGAGATTTTTCGTGAGTGGTCATGATTGCACTGCCAAGGATTGGACGGTCAGCCGCGAAAGGCCTATGCGAACCAGGGGAGGCGCTACGGTATAATTTGCCCGCAGATTGTGAGCCGTGCCCACTGTCAACGCTCGACTCTGTCCGAACTAGACGGGGTCATGGATGGAATGCTCACACGTGACGGATCCTCGCGTGCCCCTCACGACTTGACTCGCTTGTCATCTCTGCATAGTGCGGTCTCGTTCCACCCAGCTGGTAGTACAACGTCCTGGTCTAGTTCTTCAAATGTCCTGGTTAGCGACATTGGCATCGATAGGCATGGCTGTAGGCCCGCCTCTGGTATGCTGTTTCCCGGCGATCTTCAAAATTACTAATGTGCGTTGTCAGGTTTATGCTGACCAGGCGGTATCAATAGTCAGAAAAAAGCGCGTCTCTTGTTGAATTCAAGTCATGATAGCCTACTGGCACTTACAGTAAGACAGGGACTCGACAGGATTTTCTCGTGATGTTTGCGCAATCTTGTACGCCATCGTGCATCTGAGCACTATTAGCTCGCTGATACATTTCCAACTCTTACAGATTACTAGCAAACATTACAAGATGTTTCTTCTGGCTAGGGTGCGCTTTGTCGTTCAATCTTACTCGCCTCGTCTGATTGAAGTCAATTGCCAGACAACCTTTTGAATTCCCCCTCCTCATCCAGTCAATTTTAATGATTCTAGCTCAGGTTTGCAAGTTCAATAAAACCAATCTAGCTGGATTCATATTATCTCTGTTAGCTGGCCTTATTATACATATGCATTCTCTATCGTCCCAGACTCAGCCCTGAAGCCTTAGGGGGATCGACGCGTCCTCTCACCTTTTGGCAATGGCCCAATTATTCACACTATATCGAATTTTTAGCAGGCTTTATGTGCGTCATACAGAAATGTTGCACTGTTCTCCTCGAACATTCCTTCTAGTCTGTGTCAAGCGATCCTTTCCCTGATTTTTGGACGCCTTCAAACATTCGTGTCGATTCTCGGTTTTGTGGCGCTAGGGCTTGAGAGCACACTGCCCATACCGCAACTCATCAGGTTTATCTTCTATTCGACACTGAAAGGATTGCTGCTAACTCATATGTGCAGCAATTATAAGCAACGCTCGCTATATGGCTTCCGCATGTCAACCCTCATTGGTTGGGCAGGTGGCGATTCTTTCAAGTAATTTTCAATCAAAATTCTCTCTTATATGTTGAACCGAGACATCCATAGGACCGCCTACTTCTTCCTTCAGAACTCTCCACTTCAATTTAAAGCATGTGCTATCTTCCAGCTGTCAATCGACTGCGGTAAGAGCGTTCTTCAATTTAACTCCCCTAATTCACCTTCGTCCAGCAATTGTAATCCAACGTGTAATCTATGGCAATGCACCACCAGCAACTGCGTTGTTGACAAGCGAAGATGATTTAGAAGAAGCATTGGCTCTGGCTTCTTAATTCGTTTCGAGCGACGTATCAATCTTAGACCACCATTAATAACATTGAGCTGACTATACCTCGATATAAGTACGCGCGAGCTGTTATATTGATTTTTGCCCTCACGTGAATGGCTTCAGATATGGAGGCATCCATACGTTAGTGCGCCTAATCCTTCGGGCTGTTTCTTTCTCTGCTTGTTCATCAAAACGAGGTACACAATGGGAATTTTTGCTTTTGGCCCTTCTAACTTACGTCCGTCCATCAATCATGGATGACGTTGCGCTGGGGATCTTGCTTTGGGGATGTACCAAGCCCACTGCGTCGGTTTTAGAATCTCGATAGATGGTACCGGTGTTAGATACACCCTCGATTTCTTGGTCGCATCATATCTTCTCGGGTCTCATCTTGACAGCAACGCCGATTTCCAGCTTTACTTGTCTTCTCGTGAGATCTATACCTAGCCTCGTTAACCCTTCGTTCCCCACGATGAATAAGTTTTGATCAACTGCCAATTACTTTAGGCAAGCAAGTAACTGTTTATCAAGCTCCCAAGGTCGTGGATACTCTGATAAGCTTTGGTGTCAGCTGGAGCATGATCTCGTCCCTTCGGCGATGCGCATCTCGGGCATTGGGAAAACATCCCCGATTGATAGTCAAGGAATTACCACTGTTGACAGCTTCTAGTCATGAGTCATGGTTGATGGACTGATAGATATCGAGTTGCCATAGAGGTTATTAGACGAACCTGATACCAAGATTCCCTAGTAGCAGATGGAATATACACACGACAAAAAAGCAAAAAGAAGGAAAAAAACTACAAGGGGCTGGGAAGTCGAGCAATGTACGTAAAGATGCAAAACTCGAAGAAAAATGTAGCAAGATTACAAAAACATACAAAGACAGTCTGTTGGCCGTCGAAATTTATTCGAGATCCTTCTTATATTTTTTGTTCTCAAAATTCCAATGGAATCATCTATTCCGAAGCATGAGTGAGGGGATCAATGCAGATGATACCGTCCCTCTCGCTCCATGGGTATCCCCAGCGATGCAGCCACTCGCGAACTCCCGCGGCCAGACGGGCGCGTGAGGTCCCGCGAGCCACATCCTGAGTTCCAGTGTGTTTCTCTTCGCCAACGATGGCAAAAGCTGGAAAGAAATGAGCGGGACATTAGATAAAAGAATCTCATGCACGCACCCAAGCCATAGAAATGTTCGCTCTCAAGCTAGAAATTCATAAGTACCCTTCAACCAAAAAAACGAAGAAAGAATCCAAACCAAACTTACAGCAAGCAAGAACTGTTCCAGCACCTCTGTCGCTTCGTTCGAATGAAGCCCATGTAAATCCAGCATAGCTTCCATCCTCTCTTCAGAAGTCAACTTGCCATCTCCAATATCCTTGCTCGCGATACCCAAGCATACGCCATAACCTCCGCCACACGAATTTCCCCGTGCGCTGCGATCGCCTGGATCGTCCGACCATGCTGCGTCTCTGTTCCTTACCGCCTGCTCAGCAACCTTTGCGCGTTCTGCTACAAGCTTTCCTGCAGCAATAGCCATCTCTGCAGCCATCTTTGCATTCATCTCATGTCCCTCTCTGCTGAAACGCTTAGCCGCAGAACCATCACCCCGGCGCCACGCGTCTGCCGCACGCGACAAACATGCATTCCTTGCTGCACCAAGCTGCAGCGCCCTCTGTCTGTACGACATGTACAAATTACTGACCGATTCTCCAGTCGGGAGCGTTGGAAGGAGCAGGGGTGCGCGCAACTTGATGCGAGGCGAGGGTCGTGGGGCAACAACGGCCGATCGGCCCAGTGGGTGCTGCAAAAGATCTGCAGACGGGCCACCGATACGCGCGGCAATGCTTGGGTCACCATTACTGGCGTTTGGCGGGTGCACGGGAGCAGGTTTCTTGACGGCAGCAGCGAAGCGTGTTCGACTAGGATCATGATATGGGCCCCCGCGTCGCCCACGTGCGCCGGCACCCGGACCGGTCTCGTAGCCAAGAACGGGAAATTCCTCGCTGGGAAGGTTTTGTTGCTGGAGGTGGCCAAGGGGACCTGTACCAGGCTGGATATTTGCGCGCGCCATAGCAATGTTGAGACTGGAGATGTCAGCATCCTTTGGAAGGTGGTGGAGGAACTCGCAATTCTCCTGTTTGGCGCAGGTGCCTCGGAGCCAGAAACGACAAAGGGCTCGTTCGAGATCGTGACTAGTGTACAAGTCATGTTAATGAAATAGAAAGGGCTATACGTGTAGAAAGACTGACCTGAATCTACAATCGGCGCGGAGGCACTCGCCCGCCATGAAATAGCGGCATACTCTGTTTCCGCCGGGTACGGGTCGTGCACGACCAGTGCCGTTGGTCACATAGCGAGAGCCATTGGTATTTGCAAAATTGTTGCGGGGGGTATTTCCGCGTCCGTTCCCCATTGCCTCACGAGAGACTAGAGTAACTCTTCCACCCATGGATTGCATACGCACTTGGGGTTGAGGTTGTGCTGTGGGGCCACGATCAACGAGCCAGGCCATGGCGCGCTCAAAGTCGTAGCCATTGACAGCAAGAGCCTCCTCGAGCTCGGAAGGAGCGAGAGTCGAGCCAAAGACGGAAGAAAGGACGTCAAAGGGCGTCATGCCATCAGTAAGCTGGGATTGTGCATCGGGGTCCATGTCAAGACCATCGTGAAACTGGAGCTCATTGGGTGAGTCGTCTGTGAAGTTGTAAGGAGGCATCTGATAGGTCCACTGGATGTTATCATAGTCTGAGCTGAAAGGGGGCGGGGAGTTGGGGCTGGGCGCGAAGGGATCGAACGGGTCGTGCTCATCGTCATCATCAAGTCGGTGGCTGGTGCGCAGTGACGAGCTCGGAGTGACGGAGCGCGGAACTTGAGATGGAGATTGGTCAGCAATGAGAGGTGCAGCAATAGCAAGGTTAGAGGTGGCCCTGGGAGAGCTGTGAGCCCAGAGATCTGGGGAAGGGGTGTCTGTGCGCAGATAGGACGCAGGGGTGGACGGGGCGGCAGAGAGGGGGCGCTGGATAGGCTTGAACTCTGACGCCTTGGCATTGAGGAGACGGGGAGAAGAGAGGGGAGAGGCAGGGAGACTGGCGGTGAACTGGGCATGGGCCTGTGTGGCCTGCATGTGGGCGAGAATTGGGGAAGACTGGGGCGAGTAGTCGCTTTTGGCATACGAGGGCTGGGCCGCAGAGGCCAGCGGGGAAGACAGAGGCGTGTGCGGACGACGAAAGGCCATGGCAAGCGGCGACGACGGCGCAGAGTTGGGCCCGTCGGCGCGCGCGGCGTGCAGACGGCTCGAGTTGCGCGACGATGGGCGCGATATCGGACGGCGCGCAGACGTCAGGAAGAAGAACGGCACCCCCGCAAGGTCGTCGCGGTGCTTGTGCATGAGCTCGAGCACGTTCTGCTCGACCTGCGCAGAGTGTCAATGTCGGCCAGCACCTCCGTGGCGCACTTACCACCTCGTCATCCATGCCGTAGGTGCCCTTGAGAAGCGCCTTGAGCTCCTCCTCCTGCTCGTCGGCGAGCAAGACGACCACGCGATTGACCCACGACGAGGAGACGCGGTTGAACTCGTCGGGATCAGTCGAGTTGTCGTATGTCTCGAGCGGCTTGTACTGGCGTGCGATTGCAGAGAGCTGGGCACGGGTATGCGGAAACTTGGGCATCGCCTCTGTCGACGAGTCGCCAGAGTCATAGCCCGCCGTCGCCAGTGGCAGCGTCAACGAGGTCATTGCTGGGAAACAAGCCAATGACAAATCATCCGTTCTCATGCATCTACGCTACCACATTCATTACTCCTTCACTACTCTGCCAATGCCAACGCCGGACTCGTGTTCGTTCACAATCTTGTCTGGACGCCACATGGTCTCTTACTCTCACCTTCATTTTCTCGGGGCGCCCACTAATGTCGGCACAGGAAGCCGTGTGCTTGCCCGCGCTCTTCCCAGCGTCTATGCTGTGTTGGAGCACAGTTGAATTCCATATGTACCTCTTGGCAATGCCAATAATGGCACGTCTTCTGAAGTGTGAGACCAATCGCAAGGAAAGACATTACTCGGCCTTGAGGACTTTGGCGCTCAGCTTTTGTCGACGGGGCATGACCTGTCATTTTGACTCAGAATACTGATGAACCTGTCAACGCAATAGGAACGTTGCCCCTCAGGCTCAGACTCAAGTGCCTCATCTCTAATGCCAGGCTCTACTGTGCCCAAGTACTGGTCCTATTAAGCAGCACGATCCATGGGCACACAGTTTGTTAGTGATGTGCGACCCAATGATTAGTCGATTCCGTTTTGATTATTAGGAGCTCAGCGCTCCAGTACTGATGCATGGTTCGATTTGATTCCTGGCGCCAGTGCATTTACTGTACAAACTTTAACCCACTTCTGATGACACGAGTCTCTTATCGCTACCATCTCTAAGTACTAACCCTCATCCTCATGGATCAGAACCGAGTTACAAGGCTCACGAAACATTTCGACACTGTATTGCGCGGAAAGCGGAATGTCGTCCCCGAGAATGCCGAACTATTCATCGAGGCTATGTGTGCCCAGCAAGACCGCGCAGCTTGTATACGCAAGCTCATGGGTAGCAAAATAGGACTAGACTCCTTACAGTCTGCCCTCCGTTTCCACCTCACACCAGTCTTCTTCAACGGTCCCTGCACGGACCTTCTTGAATATCTTCAACTCCCTGAATTGCAGAACATCGGCGGCGGTCGATTTCTCACGGATATTCTCCTGAAGATTGTCGATCCAGCAATCTTCTGGGACCCCTTTATCCAATCTTTCAAGGAAGGGAAATTGGAAAAGAGGGCCCAGATTGGTTTTGCTTGGTTGCTCCATCACCTGGTTTCCCTTCCTGCTCCCCAATCTAACGAGTATCGGGCCCAGGCGACGGACATCCTGAAGTCGCTGACCGATGCGTCGGACAATGACCTCAAGAAGCTTGGCAGGCAAATACAATTCGTATTGGAAGCCTCTGCCACTGGAAAAGTTCCCGAGGGTGGAGTCGTTCCAGGCGGTCGACACGACAACGATTTTGTCGACTTTCGTGATATCGCCATCCTTCCTACCCCTAGTGAACTGAGCTCCGATGAACCACCCTTCCTGAGGCGTGGTTCGGCCATTGACGAGACTGAAGACTCTGTGCGCGTCGCTACACATCTCGATAATCAATTTCGTCTTTTGAGAGAGGATATGCTGCATGAGATGAGAGAGGATGTGCAGACTGCATTGGCGAAAAAGAAGAATCGTCGCAAAGGGCTGATCATAGATGGTTTGCTTCTTAAAGACCTCAATTTTGGCTCGGACAGGCGACGCACTAAGTGGGGGCTCCTGATGGAGTGTCAGAACGACATCAAGGGCCTGAAAGGTGAAAAAGATCGGAAAAAATATCTGACAGCACATGAAAACCGACACTTTCTCAAGCATCAGTCCATGGGTTGTCTCCTTGTTGATGGAAAAATCATCTCGTTTGTAACGCTTAGTCGAGAGGAAGAACTGTTGGTGAAGACACCTCCGTCGATCGTCCTGCAAGTCGAAGGCGAACTCGCTGTCACCAAAACGCTGCTCAAGCTCAAGTTCGCCGCAAAGGTCGAGTTCGTCTCAGTCGATACCGCTGTATTCGCCTACGAGCACGTTCTCAAAGCCCTCCAACGCACTACTACTCTGCCCTTATCTCTTGAACTGCTGTTCTGGGACTCCAACAGTGGTTTACCATCGAAAGTCGATTCACAGCCCTCGCAACTCGTAGATCTTGTGCGAACGCTTGAGATAAATCCGCACCACGACTTTCAGCATCTGCTTCAACTGGCCAGGAGTACCAGATTGGATTCTTCCCAAGCAGATTCACTCATTGCTGGTCTCACTCAAAAGGTATCCTTGATCCAGGGTCCTCCCGGTAAGCATTAAGCCTTTTGTACTATCAAGCAGGCTAACAAACTGTGTCAGGCACCGGAAAGTCATTTATTGGTTCTCTTATCGCGAAATCTATCCATGATCTTACAGACAAGACAATATTAGTTGTCTGTTATACAAATCATGCCCTAGACGATATTTTAACCAGTCTTTTGGATGTGGGCATCCCAGAGACCAGCATCGTCCGCCTAGGTGGAAAATCGACAGATCGTACAGCGTCTTTGACAATGCAAAGCCAGAATTCAATGTTCAGGCGCAGTAAGGAAGGGTGGGTTGTCATAGATCAGGTGAAGCGCACAGCTGCGGAGTATGAACAAGACCTCCGTAATGCCTTCAAAGTCTATCATGCGAAGCATGTGTCTTCGAAAGACATCATGGACCACCTTGAATTTGAAGAGCCCGTTATTCATAGCGCTTTCCAGGTACCCGCAGCTGCGGATGGTTTCACTCGCATGGCATCAGGAGGGCGTGTCGTGGATGACTTTTACCTTCTTGACGAATGGTCTGCGGGGCGAGATGGCGGCGTATTTAAAGACGACGAAATCGTTCGAGGAGCAAGAAATCTATGGTCTATGCCTCCGCCAGCTCGGAAAGAGCTTGTCAAAAAATGGACGATGGCTATTTACGAAGAACAGATCATGTCTATCTACACAACTGCAGCTGCTTACAACAACCAACAAGATACTCTGGCCCAGCTATTCGCAGAGAAGGATACTGGTCTCCTTCGGAGCAAACGGATTATTGGTTGCACGACAACTGCCGCCGCAAAGTACAGCGACAGTCTTCAATCAGTATCTCCAGATATCCTGCTTGTTGAGGAAGCAGGAGAAATCCTGGAAAGCCATGTCTTGACAGCCCTATCTTCGAGAACCTCCCAATTGATCCTTATTGGAGATCACAAGTATGTTAACTTTGGGTTTACTCATTGTGATGGTACTTACTCTCTTTGTGAAGGCAGCTACGCCCGAAAGTCAACAACTACGACTTGACTGTGGAAAAGGGAGAGGGTTACGATCTCAACAAGTCGTTGTTTGAACGTCTAATACTGAGAGACTATCCGCACACGAAGCTCACCTCGCAGCATCGTATGCGGCCCGAGATCTCGGCGCTCATCCGTGAACTTACTTATCCCGAACTTTCGGATGCACCAAAAACCCAAAATCGCCCTGATCTTCGAGGGGTTCGAGATAATATCGTCTTTATAGACCATGATCATCCCGAGGATGACTCAGATCTTTCTGATCGCAAGGACGGAGGAACAACGTCCTCCAAACAGAACAGTTTTGAGGTTAACATGGTACTTAAACTGTTCAAATATCTCGTGCAGCAGGGCTATCAGAGCGAGGAGATGGTTATTCTCACACCATATCTTGGCCAACTCCAGCTTCTGAAGAAGGCACTGGATAAAGACCAAGATGCAATCCTCGGTGACCTGGACATTGCTGATCTCATTGCGGCCGGAGGAAACATCACTTCGCAAAAGTCGTCACAATTCTCAAAGCGACGGATACGTTTGGCTACTATTGGTTTGTGCCACTCCAGACATTTGATCGTTGTGGGTTTTGATCTTGCCATTTAGATAATTACCAAGGAGAAGAGAGTGATATTGTGATAGTCTCCCTGACTCGCAGCAATAAGGATAACAATATTGGTTTTATGTTTGCGCCCGAGCGTTTGAATGTCCTCCTTTCCCGTGCTCGCAATTCACTCATCATGCTTGGGAATGCAAAAACATTCACCAATTCTCGTAAAGGTGGACAACTGTGGAAGCGTTTAATGTCGTTACTTCAAGGTGGTCAGCATGTCTATGATGGTCTGCCTGTTCACTGTGAACGCCACAAGGACAGAAAAGCCTGTCTCAAACAGCCGGCAGACTTCGAGATCCATTGTCCTGATGGTGGATGTACTGAGCCATGGTGCGAATTTTCACAGCTTTTGGTGCATTGACTTACTTACTCACCATCGATCTTCAGTGGAATGAAACTCAGTTGTGGCCAGCATGATTGCCCTTCCAAGTGTCATTACACATACGATCATTCCAAGGTGCAATGCCAGTACCTCTTCGAATCACGATGCCCCAAAGGTCATCGACAGATCTGGAAATGCTACCAGAACCCGCCCGTTCTTTGCGAAAAATGTAAACGAGAAGCAGAACTGGCTGAGAAGAAGCGTCAACGGGAGCACGAATTGCAACAGAAACGGGAGGCGGAGGAACTTGCTCATCAACGCGAAATGGACGAATTAAATGAGGCCATCGCACGCCAGGAGCAGATTAGCAAAGATGCACGTCTAAATCAGGAGAGATCTACCGCTCTTCAGCAGAAACAAAGGGATCTGGAAAATGCTACGCTTCAAGCAATGAATACCGTGATTTCTACTCCGTCTGTCAACAAAATCCAACCGCCGTCGATAATGACTTCACCTCCAGTACAACCAGCGATGCCAGTTGTGACGCAACAGAGTATGTTATGGTCAAACTTCAATCATTGATTCTTGCTCAAAAGACATAAAGATCCTACTTCGCAAAACAGCCAACCTCAAGTTTCCTTGACACCCATCTCAAAACCAAAGAAGCAATCACTAACACCGCTGGACCAGTCACCTTCACAAATTGAATGGCAACGCCAAAAAAATATTGAAGGTGCATCAAATGACGCGATTGATGAGATCATGGCTATGACTGGGCTCGAGGAGGTTAAAAAAGAGGTTCTTACTATCAAAGCTCTGATCGATACAAAAAAACGTCAAAATACGTCTTTTTCGAAGGAAAGGCTCAACACTGCGCTACTTGGTAATCCTGGAACAGGTGAGCAATACCTAATGTCAAAAGAGAAATTTCATTGACTTTGATCTACGTTAATCTAGGTAAAACTACGGTCGCACGACTGTATGGAAAGATGCTGGCATCACTTGGTGCCCTTACCGGGACTGCATTTTTCGAGTCCACTGGTTCTTTATTGGCCCATGATGGTGTTGATGGTATGAAGAAAGTAATACATGACATGCTAAATGCTGGGGGAGGCACCATCTTTATTGATGAGGCCTATCAATTAACAAGCCCCCATAATCATGGCGGTCCCATGGTACTTGATTACCTCCTTGCAGAAATGGAAAACAACGTTGGCAAACTTGTATTCCTCTTGGCAGGGTATAACAAGGAGATGGAGAAGTTCTTTGAACACAACCCTGGATTGCCCAGCCGGATCCCATACAAACTCAATTTCACTGATTACACAGACAAGGAGCTTCTTCACATGTTTGGAAACTTGTTAGGGGACCATTTTCAGGGGAAGCCCTGGACAGTTGAAGATGGCGTCGGTGGGCTTTATGTTCGCGTTGCAATTCGACGTCTTGGAAGAGGGAGGGGACACAAAGGCTTTGGAAATGCACGTGCCATGAGAATCGTGTTTGACAAGATCCTCCGGCGACAAGCCCTTCGGCTCACTCAGGAACGTAAAGAAGGATGGATCACAGATGACTTTCATTTGACCATGGAAGACATTATTGGCCCGGATCCAGCAAAAGCCAGAGCAAACAGTGCTGCCTGGATTGAGCTCCAGTCACTCATTGGGTTACAGTCAGTGAAAGACTCTCTTGCTGCACTCATGCGCCTTGTCGATGGGAACTATCAACGAGAACTCAAAGAACGCCAACCCAACTTGGTTGCATTGAATCGAGTCTTTCTTGGATCCCCCGGGACTGGTAAAACTTCTGTTGCAAAGCTGTATGGAAAAATACTTGCAGACATAGGCCTTCTGAGTGATGGAGAAGGTAGATGATTCCATGCTATTACTAGAGTGATAAGGGTCTGATTGCTTGGTTACAAAGTTGTGCTGAAAAATCCATCTGATTTTGTAGGCTCTCATCTTGGAGAATCGGAAGAGAAAACAAAGGGAATTCTAGCCAGTACTATTGGAAAGGTGCTCATAATTGATGAGGTAGGTCATCTCCATTGGAATCTACTATTGTGGGTAAATCCAGTCGCTAGGCCTACATGTTGCATGGAGGGAGAGAAGGAACCGGTAGTGGTGGAAATGACATTTTCAAGACAGCTGTTATAGACACATTGGTTGCAGAGATCCAGAACGTTCCTGGAGATGACCGATGTGTTCTTCTCTTGGGCTATAAAGAGGAAATGACGAAATTCTTTCAAGTGAGTCTTAGCCACCCTATCCATTAATTTCAGGCAATTGATCCAGAAATCATTCAACTACAATTAGCATGTCAATCCAGGGCTCTCACGACGATTTGCCATGGAAGATGCATTCTACTTTGAGGATTACACCACTTCTCAATTACTTGAAATCCTTGAACTTAAAATGAAGAAACAGGATCTAGCGGCCACTGATGATGCAAAAGCCACTGCAATGCAGGTCTTAGATCGTGCCAGAAACAGGAAAGGATTTGGAAATGGTGGGGCAGTGGATAATCTTCTTAACCAAGCAAAACAAAGATATGCGAAACGGCTACCGACAACATCATCTCAGTTTTCTGACACAGTGTTTGAACCAAAAGACTTTGATCCTGACCATGATCGTGGCAATCATGCTGCAACCAACCTTGTCAAATTATTTGAAGATGTTGTGGGTCATGAAGACATTGTCAAGAAATTAGGAGAATATCAACAACTAGCTAAAGTTCTGAAACATAGAGGCATGGAAGAGAGGAGTCAAATACCAACAAATTTTATTTTCAAAGGCCCGCCAGGTAACATTTTTGCAACTATTAGTAACATTGTCTAATCAATCATTAGGGACAGGAAAGACAACTATTGCTCGCAAAATGGGCCAGGTCTATTATGATATGGGTTTTCTATCCTCATCAGAGGTGGTCGAATGCTCTGCCACAGATCTCATTGGGGAGTATGTTGGCCAAACTGGACCAAAAACAAAGAAAATTTTCGAAAAAGCACTTGGACAGGTTCTCTTCATTGATGAAGCATACAGGCTGAGTGATGGCAAATTTGCCAACGAAGCTGTTGATGAGATGGTAACACTGCTGACACTGGATCAATTCAAGTCAAAGATGATTGTGATCCTTGCTGGATATGAACAGGAGATCAATAGATTACTGGCTGTTAACCCAGGATTGGCCAGTCGCTTCCCAGACGAGATATTCTTCCATAATCTACAAGCCTCTCATTGCCTTCGAATCCTTCAGAAAGAACTGACAAAGTCTAATATCCAGCTCCTTCAGCTGGATGATCCCTCATCTAGTGGCTATGAGGAAATGTCAAATCTCATTTCCTCTTTATCCGAACTTCCTACATGGGGAAATGCTCGGGATATGATTCAACTATCGAAGATATTGATCAAAACTGCACTTCTAAAAGCTGACGAGGCAGGCATAGCGCTGTCATCTACTAGTCCTATAGAACTAGCTACAGCAGATGCTTTGGATTCTATGAAGACTATGCTCCATGAGCAACAAAAAAGAACTCTCAACCTTCCAAAAGCACCTAGAAGTCTTGATAATCTTCCAATCGAGACATTCTCACCAACACCAGTTGCTGTTAAAACACAAACAGGGACAACTCACCAGCAGAATAGAAGTGCCTCACCAGCTCCTAGCACAGTACAAAGTTCACCACCAGCACAGCCAAAAACACCAGATCAAGGCAAAAAGGACTTGCAATCTACCATACATACACAATCATCATCTGCTCTTCACCAGGCTTCAGGCACCTCGATGCAAACATCGCCTCGTCAGCCTCGTCACCGAAACCATAAACCTGCTCCACCTTCAAGTCAAGCCTCTCAAGCTCAGGGCCACTCTCCGCCATTCTTAACTCCTGCTGTTGCACGCAAAGGAAGGTGGCACCACCAACAAAAAAGATCATCAAGCCCTGCAAATGTACAGCAGAGCCTGCCGCAACTGACTGAAGACCATTCACAAATATCTACGTCATCAGTAGGTTTGATAAGTCGTGATCCTGATGTATCAGATTTTATTTGGGGTCAACTGCAAGCACGCAAAAGGGAAGCAGAGGAAAGAAAGAAAAAGGATGCAGAAAAGATGGAATCTCTTAAGAAACAGATGGCAGAACGGGCAGAGGCTGAGAAAAGACAGAGAGCTGCAATTGAAGCACTCGAACGAGCTGCTGCTGCCAAAGATGAAGCAGAGAGGCAAGAAAAGCAGAGAAAACTCGAACTGGCACGCCTTGAGCGCAAGAAGGCAGAGCAGGAAAGACAGAAGCTAGCAGCAATTCTCAGGAAGAGGCGTCAGCTTGAAGAAGAGGAGAGAAGGAAGGAGGAAGCTGCGCAACACAGACTTCGTGAGATGGGAGTGTGTGTACAAGGTTACCGCTGGATCAAATTACCTGGGCAGGGGTATCGATGTGCAGGAGGAAGTCATTTCATCTCTGACCAACAGCTCGGATAAAATGTGGTTGTGTGATATGTAATACTAGTCAAGAGTAGCTATGTAATTAGGTCTAGTTAGTGATCATGTATGTCAGGGAACTTGAAATGCAATCCGATTGAAAAAATAACTGATGAAGTAGAGTTGATATTCCACGGCGGAAAGCTCGGTTTTTGTGCCCCTGCCATCTCATTATACGTTAGTGCGAACGATGATCGGTTCCCACTTCTGAGTCAGTGTTCTCAGGCGGTCGTGAAAGACATGGCATATTCAGTAGGTGTAGATAAAACACCTAATCGCCAACGACTCAGGAGTGAGCCTTGTCTGACGGCTGTAAAAATCAGGCACTCGGCTAAAGATTTTGAATAATTCGGGCAATCGCAGGCAATCGCCGTCCCCTACGTCCAACTCGATCCGACCACCGCGACCTTTTTTTCGGTCATTTCTCTCTAAAAAAATAGGACTTCGCCAGGCTGCACGGGCACCTTCTCGGCCTCTTGATTTGTTGTGTCTGACAGGTTGTACTCATGTCCGAGGAAATAGACTATGAGGCCTTGCCAGCTAATGCGGGGTTCGCAGTACGTCGTAGTTTTACCTACTAATAGTTGGCAGTCTGTGACCTTTTTTTGTCTCTAGGTGAACATGCTAGCTGGTGCTCTCGTGAGTACTTCAATTTCAGGAGGTACTTGGGGTGTCTAACTGTCTATAGGCCGGCATATCTGAGCACGCAGTTATGTTCCCTGTTGACAGTATCAAAGTCGGTTTTTTCTCCTTAATTCCTATATGTCGGTGTTGAATCCCTCTATTAGACGCGAATGCAAGTTTTCGCAGCATCTCCCGTGGCCGTATACAGTGGTGTCGGGAACGCCTTTTCAAGAATTTCATCGACGGAAGGGTTGAGAGCCTTATGGCGGGGAGTATCGTCTGTTGCGTTGGGTGCCGGTCCTGCTCATGCGGTACACTTTGGGACACTAGAAGCTGTCAAGGAACTGGCAGGGGGGAACGAAGCAGGCAATCAGTGGGTCGCTACCTGTGCGCTAGTTTTTCATTTTCCTTCGTGTGACAATTTTTTCTGACCCTCTCCAGCACTCGCGGGTGCTTCAGCGACCATTGCCAGTGATGCTCTCATGAATCCCTTTGACGGTGTGTGAAATCTTCTGACGGTTGGGCATACTGATTATGGGCATTGCGTTTGCTAAAACTTACAGTCGTCAAGCAACGGATGCAACTGCACAAGTCCGAATTTCGTTCGGTGTTCACATGCGCACGGACGGTCTTTCGTAACGAAGGTCTCGCCGCCTTCTACGTGTCATATCCAACAACGTTGGCAATTTCAATACCATTCAACGCGATTCAGTTCACCGTTTATGAACAGCTCAAACGGTTTATGAACCCTTCACATCAGTACTCCCCTACGACACATATCGTCTCAGGTGCTGTCGCCGGCGCTGTTGCAGCTGCCGTGACGACTCCATTGGACGTTGCAAAAACAATTTTGCAGACCCGTGGAACGTCTGCAGACTCGGACATCCGGAATTGCAAAGGAATGACGGATGCATTTCGTGTGATATGGAGAAGGGATGGTATCAAGGGTTTCGGTCGGGGCTTAACACCGCGAGTGTTGACCATCATGCCCAGCACTGCACTTTGCTGGCTATCATATGAGTTCTTCAGTTCGTTTTTCCCCGTTCAGTTGTGAAATTGGAATCTGACCCAACAATCCTTGCAGAGGCAGTTATTCGGACGGATTGAGGGTTGGACCTGGATCACTAATCGTGTCTACCCAGTGTGCTGGTGCGGGGCAGTGCATAATAATAACCTTACTAGACCCTTCTTACTATGTTTCCCTCTTTTCTAGTATACTGTAGTCATACAGAGGGGTTCAACGTGCAACGTTCATGGCTTTGTGATATTACCTAACCATTGATCAGTGACATCACACTTCATCTATCGACGCAGCTCGAATTCAACCCCAGCCATCTCCCCTCTCCCATCTACTCGCTACTTCTACTATGGCGAAGCCAAAAAGACAGAGTTCGCAGCAGCAAAAGCTTACTTCAGTTGTCATTCCGCCATTGTCCACAGCGAGTTCAGATGCTCCCATGACCCCGACGACTCCCAAGACTCCCGCAGACGAAGGCATAGAGTTCTTCAAATCTCAAATTCGACCGGGAGATGCTCCGATCCGTGTTTACGAACTGCATTTAGATACAGATGGTGGTCCACACAAAGATCGCTCAGTGCGTGCGATGTTGATCTCACATGTATCGGTTGATGCTGACCCATACCTAGTACATACGCCTGCCCCCCGCATATGTTCCGTATGTTCTCCGTGTCTCGATTGATCCAGGTACTCCTGCTGCCAGAAACGGCGTCTTCAAAACCAATTTTCCTCTTGACGGGGGAATCTTCGGACGTGATCGTTTTGCAGAGCGAAAGTACGCGTCTTTCGCAAGCTTATCCGCATATATCCACTCTTACATGCGTACAGGCTTCCAATAGACTACTCTAAATCCATCCATATTGATCTTCCCATATCGCACGCGGGCGCGTTCGTGTACTGGGTCGAGTATGATAGTGATACACCTGGCCAAAGAATCAAGGGACGAGAGGGGTTTTTCAACATTGATCCTCATCTTAGAATCAAAGCCCGTAGTCCTATCTTGGATTCCCAGACTCTAAAGCCTCTATCTCCCGACCATGGAGGTGCGATCGTGAGCAAGGACAAATATGTTAACCTGCCCCTCAACGGTCTTTCAATTCTGACCGTCGTGTCTAAGTGGATGGGACCCATTACAAAATGGCGGAGACACTTTGAAGAAGCTTCTCAGCGCGGATACACCATGTTGCATTGGACGCCTTTGCAGGAGCGAGGCGAGAGTGAAAGCCCATACTCCCTCCGAAATCAGTTGAAGTTTGATCCTACCATTAGCACTGATTCAGATCAAATCAAACAAGTTCTTAAGGTTGCGAGAGAGGAATATGGTTTGTTAGCGTTGACCGATGTCGTCCTCAATCATACTGCAAATGATAGTCCATGGCTGATCGAACATCCCGAAGCAGGTTTGTACTAATACCTCTACTGGAGGTTACACTACGATTGACAGTCTTTCTCGCACAAAAGGTTTCAGTCCTGCCAATTCTCCTCATTTAACGCCTGCTCTCGAATTCGACACTGCTATGATTGAATTTTCCGGTAATCTTGCAATTAAAGGACTTCCTACAATTATCAACTCTGAAGGGGACATCAACGCCCTTCTCGATGCATTCAGGTCGATGAGTGAGGGATTGAATTTGTGGCAATATTATGTTCTCGACGTTACACGTGAAAGGCAGACCGTCAAAGATGCTCTTACCTCCGGCAAGTATACACCCTGGTCGGGTCCGGACGTTGCTGGGAAATCTGTAGTGGAGCTTGCCCAGATTGCAAAATCTCGGGGTATCCTCAAGGGTCTTGATAGTCTCTCATCAAGATTTTGTGTCAAGGCTGATGCGGCGGCTTCTGCTGGGATGGTCAAAGCAGCTTTTACGGAGATCACTGACGATGACACCCTCGCAGACGCTTGGGTGAAAATTGTTGATGTGATCAACGTCCCGTTATATGATGAATGGAAAGAGGACGCCAGAGTTGCAATAGAAAATATTAGAAATCGGGTCCGATACACGAGGTTAGATGCGCACGGTCCAAGATTGGGTGAAATCACGAAATCGTATGTGGAGAATCGTCCACCTGCTTCTGTCTTTTCTTACAGTATCGATTTTATTCAGAAATCCCCTCGTCGAGTCGTACTTCACTCGGTTATCTCCACACTCAGAGGCTGACCCCCTGGCCTACTCTCTTGCAAACAACGGCTGGATTTGGAATGCTGATCCTCTTCAAAACTTCGCCCTTCCACCGTCCAAAGCTTATTTGAGGCGCGAAGTTATTGTCTGGGGAGACTGCGTAAAGTTACGATATGGCTCTTCTCCTTCAGCAAATCCTTGGCTATGGGATCACATGTTAACCTACGTTGTGTCTCTTGCTCGTTTCTTCGATGGCTTTCGTATTGATAATTGCCACTCTACGCCTTTGGAAGTGGGAACCGTGATGCTCGACGCGGCGCGAGTCGTACGACCTGACTTGTATGTTTGTGCCGAGCTTTTCACTGGTAGTGAAGAGATGGACCTGGTATTTGTTCGTGAGCTAGGGATCAACAGTCTGATCAGAGAAAGTGGCAACGCACCCGACCCCAAAGAGTTATCAAGATTGATCTATAGACATGGTGTTGGGAAACCTATTGGTTTGTCGTCGATTCATCTCGGTACCACGATAATTTGAACTTCATCTAGGGTCCATGGACGGTGCCTGTATGACAAGCCGCGAAGAACTACCATCACCAACTGGAAAAGGTCCTGTGCGGTCCTGCGTAGTTAGCCCGCTAAACGGCGCACTTCCACATGCGCTTTTTTATGACCTTACGCACGACAATGAATCCCTCCTCGACAAGCGTTCAGCTGAAGACGCACTTTCTACTGGCGCACTGGTTACATTCAGCTATAGTGCCATTGGCTCGGTGAAAGGATTCGATGATCTCTATCCAAAGCTCTTGAACTTGGTTTCTGAGAAGCGGCTCTACGACGTGACAGGGCTCGGCAAACAAAGTGGAATAGCCAAAGCCAAGCGAGTCCTGAACCACTTGCATCTGGAGATGATCATCGGTGGCTTCGAGGAAGGGCACGTTCATCAGGAGAATGACGTATGTATGTTGTTTTGCAGTGCTTTGTTTTCTGACATCTCGTTGCCTTAGTATATTGTTGTCCATCGGGTACAACCGACTACACAAAGAGGCTACATACTAGTAGCGCATACAGCGTTTTCAAAGGGATCCAAGGATCGTGGTTTCAGTACGTCGCGGGTAACTTTCTGCTGATCGACACCTCTCACATTTTCCTAGTCAATCCTATCATACTCCGGCGAACACGCGCTAAGTTTACCTTCGGAGCCAATATAAATGTTTCATCGTATGCAGTGCCGAAGACTGCGACGTCTCTCCAGGGAATGCCATCGGAGCTCGTCGAGATGGTGCCTGTTGTTGTTCCACAGGGCCTGGACTCTGAGGGTCCCTATGCTGAGATTGTCGTCCCGGAACACTTCCCGCCAGGCAGCATCATGATATTCGAGACCCAAATGCAGAATTTTGATAGCTCACTTGATGAATTCTGCTCTCAAGGAGCGCAGGAGGTCTTTGACAGCCTTGATCTCGTTGATCTTAATGTTGTTCTTTATCGTGCAGATGGAGAAGAGCGAGACGCCACTGATGGAAAGTTCGGTGTATACGATGTACCGGGCCTTGGGAAACTGGTTTACTGTGGATTGGAAGGCTGGATGCATCCATTACGTCACATTATGAGATATAATGACCTTGGACATCCTTTGTGCGCTCATCTGAGAGAAGGTAGTTGGGCTCTAGACTATGTTCATGAACGCCTCCATCAGTATGTCTTTTCTTCATATCTTCATGATTTTCTCGTTGAATGTTGTGTACTTCAGCCAAGTGAAAAACTTACCCAACCTTGCCAAGCCCGCTCAATGGCTTAAAGAACGTCTGGATCGTATCTGCAGGGGTGTACCAAACTTCATGAGACCCAAATATTTCGCGCTCGTCCTGTCCACGGCTTACAAAGCCGCTCGTCGCTCTGTCATCGAGCAATGTTCCGATTTTGTAGTCTCAGGACATTCATTCACGCATGATTTAGCGCTTTGCGCAGTCCAATTGCATGGTTTAGTCAAATCGGCGTCTCTTGATCCTGCCACAACAACGTCATCTTTGGCCGCAGGGCTTCCACACTTTTCAGCAGGCTGGGCGAGATGTTGGGGCCGCGATATTTTTATTTCACTTAGAGGCCTTTTCTTGACGACCGGAAATTTCGAAGGTGCTAAGAGGCACATCCTCGCCTTCGCTTCAACATTGAAACATGGTTTGATTCCTAATCTACTGGATTCGGTCCGGAACCCGCGGTAAGTATCTATAATAGGCTTCGTCATAAAATTCGACTGAAGATGCCTTAGATATAATTCTCGGGATTCACCTTGGTGGATGTTGCAGAACATCCAGGACTACGTTTTAAGCGCTCCCGATGGGCTTTCTCTTCTTTCAGAGCCTGTAAAGAGGCGTTTTCCTCAGGACGATACATGGGTTCCTTGGGATGATCCACGTGCATACGCTTATTCCAACACTGTTGCGGAAATAATCCAGGAGATACTACAGCGTCACGCAGATGGTATTCGTTTCAGGGAGTACAATGCTGGTCCAAACCTTGATATGCAGATGACGGATGCAGGTTTTAATATTGATATCCACGTAGATTGGGAAACAGGGTTTGTCTTCGGCGGGAACGAACACAATTGTGGAACTTGGATGGACAAGATGGGAGAGTCGCAGAAAGCGGGCACGAAAGGCGTTCCGGGAACGCCTCGAGATGGCGCCCCTGTCGAGATAACCGGATTGCTCAAGAGCACCTTGACCTGGCTCGATGGACTGTCTGCAGCAGGTAAATTCCCATTCAAGGGTGTCAATGCGACGAGTGAGTTGAATGTTCAGCTCAAAGTACATTCTGATTCTGATGTCTACCGCGACAGTTGATGGTAAAAAGAGATTGGTTACATACAAGGAATGGGCTAATCTGATCAATGCATCGTTTGAGAAGTGTTACTACGTACCTTTGGGTATGTTTCATCATAGTCGCTGGATAAATGTGAAAATAACTTTCACTCAGATCCTTTGGACGACCCTCAATATGCTGTCAACTCATCGCTGATCAATCGTAGGGGCATCTATAAGGATGTTTATGGTTCCGGACCAGGAAGAGAATGGTCCGATTACCAGTTCCGGCCAAATTTTACGATTGCCATGACAGTTGCGCCCGAATTGTTTGATCATAAAAGGGCACTTGGCGCTCTCAAACTCGCCGACGACGTTCTGCGTGGTCCCCTTGGGATGAAGACACTAGATCCGCTTGACCTCCAATACCGCCCCGATTACGATAATTCCAATGATTCAACGGATCCTTCTATCGCAAAGGGCCTGAATTATCATAATGTCTGTATATCCTTCGCTGTATCTTGATATCTGTTGATCATTGTTACAGGGCCCTGAGTGGGGATGGCCTTTGGGCTACTTTTTACGGGCATATCTTCATTTTTCGTTGCAGGGAGCAAACGAAGAGGTTGGTAAAATTCAACACGAATATCTCAGCTTTCATTGACCGTGAGACAGGAGAAGAGCAAGACGTTGTATCATCTGTACAAGATACTTTTGGGGCCTCGCCAGCATATCCAGAATGACGCATGGGCAGGGATTCCCGAACTTACGAACGCAAACGGACAATACTGCGCGGACTCGTGCAATACGCAGGCATGGAGCGCGAGCACGCTGTTAGACTTCTTAGAGACTGTGCACAAGAGGCGCGGGACGTAGACGCGATTGTATTGGTGTGATTGTACTTGTATGACTAGAGCGTGAGATGTATATTAGACGGTTCCAAGTCATTTGGCAGTATCGCGCCCGTTCTCTTCTCTTGTTATCTCCTTCTCTTTTCTTAATGCTCTCATGTCTTTCTTTGGTCTTGAACAACACGATTTAGAACAGGAAAAGCTCAAATTCAAGGACTCTGCTGCTTCTGCCTCTGAAGACGTTGCTGTATATACCTGGGGTGAGGAGGGTTACGACGGCCTAGGTGACCTGCTCCAGGAAGGTCGTGATGAATTGAACGACGAGACTTTTGGTGACGACGCTGCTGTTGGTATGGAAGCATTCCCACTTTGTTTTCTGACACTTCTTGATATCCTTGATTCAGGCAAGGACTTTGACTTCTCTGCACCTGCCTTCCCAGATTCCATTAAACCGGTTCAGCAAAGCAGGGCACAGACCGTAAAGGAGCAGAGTCCAGAGCCATCTCAGCCCGCTCCTGGCCCTTCCCAACCCCGTACGATTTCCACCCATATTTGGCTCACTTGAGTCACTCTTGACCGTCTCATTCCTCTCATAGCCCGGTCGACAACCAGTTCTTTGGAAGCGATATGGGATGACAAGTCCCCCTTTTCTGTTCTTCCTCGCAACAATGGCGCTGGCCGCTCCGTCAATGAACTCCGTCGTCCATCGCCAGCGACCGCTAGGTTTTCGCCTTTCGATGGAGACCATTCTTCTTCCATCAATCACCAGTCTTCAGGCCATAGCAATGTGAAGCCGGGCGTCAAGACCCTTCAGGAAATTGAAGCGGAAACGCAGGCAGTTGCGCAACAATCCCGCCAACGACAGTTTGAACAGCAGCAGCTTCTCTTGCAACAACAAGAAGAGGCAATGCGTATGTTTCAGCTTCAACGTGAACGTGAACGTCAGCAGCTGTTGCAGCAGCAAGAACAGGAATACGAACGTCAGCAGATTCTCCAGTATCAAGAGCAGCAACACCAACTGCAGCTTCAGAGGGCTCTTCAGCAGCAGCAACGAGAACAGCAACAGCTTCACCGATCGTCTCCTCCGCGAGTGTTTCCTGGCGTTTCTTCCTCTCCCCGGTTTCTTGAGCATTCACGTCAGCTGTTACTTCTGCAACAAGAGCAGCAGCGTTTGCTAGAGGAGCAATTGCGTTATGAAGAATTGGAACGTCAAATGGCTGCGCGAGCCCAGCAAAATCATGCTATGAATCAGCTTGCACACCGTCGACATCCGTCTGGTTCTATCCCTCCTGAGTTACAGGCTCATCTTCTCCTTCAGCAGCAGCAGTTGCAGCACCAACAAAATCGGCGCCAGCGCTCCAGATCCCCTGCTGTTGGGAATAATTTTGTCGTTTCGCTTCAGGATGGCTTGCCGCATAATATGCAGATGCTGCAACATCGGATCCCAGAACTCTCACAAACAGACATTATACGAGAGCTACATGCAGCCTCTCCTGCAGAACAAGAGGCTCTACGGCATGAGGCGATGCGCAAGATCATTGAGGCTGAGAAGATGGAGGAAAAAAGGAGGAAAAAAGCAGCCAAAATTGCTCATATGGTACGTTGCTTCACCTAAATATTAGTATGTATTCATTGTGGTCACAGGCACGATATAACGATCTCATGACGCAATCCGACAAAGACTTTATAACCAGAATACAGGTTTCTCAACTTGTTACGCAAGATCCATATGCAGATGACTTTTATGCTCAAGTCTACGGCGCCATCTTGCGATCTCGCATGGGGATACAGGCCCAGGATGATCGTGTGCTCAAGTTCAACTCTGGTGGCGGTGTAGGCCTTGGTCTTTCGCAAAAGCCCGGCAACAGACGACCAAATGCCATGCTTCGTATGGAACAGCAAGTAGAACGGATTGTAAGTAATGCTCGAAAGAGAGAAGAGGAGAAAGGCCTTCACTGTGCGTTAGACTCCTCCTGATTGACACCAGTGGCAGAATAATCACTATTCCAAAGCTTTTCACAGCCTGCAAGGTGCTCTCGGCAAGACTTCTGGACGAAGCTATAAGGCTGCGCCTCGTCAACTGCTTCAAGTCGATGCCGCGACTCCTGGCGGTTCTCCGACTCTGCCGCCTGGTCATGCACACATAGGCAAAGACTCTGTTCAAATCTCTAAGGAAGGTGCTGCGCAAGAAGCCGCAAAATTGGGACGTGAGGCTTTGGGCAACGTTGGAGACGTAAGTATCGTATCGCTTATATCTTATTCCTCTGATATCCTTTCCAGATGCACGGTCTCATCCGCAAAGAACCACTGACTCATCGTCAGATCTTGGTAGTCGTTGAGAGCCTTTACGATGTTGTTTTGAAAACAGAGAACATCAAAAGAAACGAACCTTCTCCAGAAGACAGTGCCGAAACCATTGCTCAGTGGCAAGCATCCGTAATGGCGTTTATTATGGAACATTCTAACTGTTGTCTAGGAAATCGGAGTATGAGGCTAGTGTCGATCAGCTTTGGAGTGGTCTGAAAGTCATGGAACCCCTTGAAACTAGGTGTGTGCTATCCTAATTTTCGTGGAGATCGTCCTTCCAATGTTTTTCCATCAGTAATCCACACCCCTTCATCTCCCTTCTCGTTCCGAGTAAAGGCAAAAAGATTCTGCCCAGGGCCACTCGACACTTGAGTCATGAGAGGATGTACACCCTCCTGACCCTTCTCGTTGCTTGCTTCGATCAGTTGGATGTGGTCCAGAACGCATATCTACTTGACTCTATCGAGGATACGAAAGAGCGTGCTGAGGCTGAACGACAATCAGAAGCATTCTTATTGGGCGTCTTGCACAGCATTCTGCCTGTTGTCGCAAGAGCGGAACTCAAACTCGTCACAGGTCTCCTCGGGCTTCTGCTGGATCGCACAGACATTGTCCGCACTGCACAGTCAGGGGTATGTTGTTCAATGTAAACAGTTCATCATTCCTCATCGATTTGCATAGGCCGGAATTGCTCTATTGACTCTTTTCCTCAGTCGTGTGGAGGTAATCAAACAAGTTTTGACTAATAGCGCTGAACTGGCACAGAATATTATGTCACCCGAGGAAGCTATATCATGGTCTGTCTTGCCAGCCAATCAAAACTCTACTTGTCACGACGCGCTGCTGATCTCTTGTCCAGGAAATCCATGTTTGATCATCTATTCCAATCTCTTGCACCTCATCTACTTTCATTGTTCCCTTCGAATCGGATGGCAGCCCGCTTACCTGCTGGACATTCAAAACCGATTGATCATGCTGACCAGCCAGTCTGGCAGCTCCTTGCTGCTATTGCTTTGCATGCAGGGGCCGATCAACAATCTTTCCTTGTTACTACGCTACGCGAGAAGGTTTTGGAGATCGTGTACCGGGTTAACAAAGGTTTAATCATCGATGAGGATGAACGCCAGACAAAATTAGCCAATGTAAATCTTTTTCTACATGCCTTAGGATTAGATAGTTCGTATATTGCTCTGTAATGCTTTCGGTATACATTCAAGATTTTTCTATTTCCTTAAGATACACACCTGGAGCCGCAGTTTCCAGATTATGAGGCACAAAGTATTACGAGGAATTGATATTCAGGTCATTTTGAGAGAGTTACAGTCGTAGCTCGGAACACAATCATGTTTGCATCATTCACTAAGGGTAGGTTTCATGCTCGGAGTGCTACATTCTATGACTTTTTCATGACTTTCGGATGACAAAAATCAAAATGGAGTTCGTGGATTTGTTCCTTAGTACCAGACGGAGATAAAAGTAGTCTCACTCTTGTTGTTTGGAATTTACTCCTTGGTTTGAGGTATATTGATCCGCGCGAGACTTCTCTCTAGGCGCCACGACGCCGCATCCAAATTATCGAACCTACTGTCGCTCAATAATTCCGCCCTTCGCAATAAAACCCAATTTCAATCGCTTCGTAAACATACTAGTTTCGAGTTCGTATAGTTTGTACTTGTTGAGGAAACTCGAGCACCTCAGAGGGTTCGAACCGAGGACTACCTAATTTGGGAAGCTCACGGTGTTCCTTCGCCACATTTCTTTTGTTCCTTTTTGCAACCTCCAGATTACTTTATCCTCTGGTTTTGTACTGTATAGCGACTACCCAGCCACCGATCAGTACGCCTATAAAATACTTACCGGATTAGGAATTACCCTCAGTTATATTGCATAGACTGAGGGTACGTATTCATTTACCTACGCATATGCACTAGCGCTTACTTTACTCTGTAGACTCGTACTTATACTTCGTCTACAGGTCAATATAATGGAGTTCTATTGCATAGACTGAGGACCCGTACTTAGACTTCGTCTACAGTACTGACACGATCTACCTTTCCAAATGCTCGAAGGATCCTTCGAGAATAGTATGAGGGTCCGGTCGATTTCGTGTTTCTAAGTTAGAACTATTTGTTGCCTTCGAAGAGCTTCAAAAATGTGTCCGATTTGAATTGGAATTCATACTTAAACTTGATATATACACAAGTCTTGACCTGAAGCAGGTTGATCGGTAACCTGTGCGGGGCTTCGTAGTATATAACAATAATGTATTGCGATCTGATGCGTAGGGACACCGTGAGCGCTGACGGCGGGGACTAAAGAATACGGAACAGCCAGGGCCAGAAAAGAACAA
Organism: Termitomyces sp. T69sscA; assembly: GCA_017657225.1. Lineage (NCBI taxonomy): Eukaryota > Fungi > Basidiomycota > Agaricomycetes > Agaricales > Lyophyllaceae > Termitomyces > Termitomyces sp. T69sscA. Next base: position 1,729 of record JAGGAQ010006001.1, on the reverse strand, counting down.
TGAATAATAGCAAGAAATCGCATATATACGCTAGACGGACTTGTAGCACCTTCAGTCGATTGTATAGAGACTGAGGGTGAGCGTATTAACTTATTTTACACGTTTCGGACACAATACTTACGCATACCATAGATTTAGACTTACGTCGTGTCTATCAGATGTGCGGAATACAGTTGATTGTATAGAGACTGAGGATTTAGACTTACGTCGTGTTTATCAGGATTACACTTCTCAACATAATGTACAATCAGAGATATAATGGTCAGACACATTTACGGTGGCGTATTCTCTCAAGATATCAGAACAGAAAAAAAGGCAGACAGACCGAAAGTTCCTGGTCAACTTTATTTGAATACGGATGAAGCCTCTCATCAGGCTGCATAGCACTCCTTCGACGAGGAAATGCAGGAATTTCTCACCGAACATCGTTCTTTGTACTGTGTGATCACAGAAGTAAGGTCAATTATAGAACTATGATGTATCAAAAAATGATGCTAGCGAAAAACAGAGTACGGCTAATTCATGCTCATCTCCAAACCTTGGTCTGTGCTGGCTTAATATTTCTTGGTGGCATTAGAGTCAGTCTCAAAGCCAGATGAAGCAGCAGTACGAGTGAAACCGGAAGAAACAGCCGGACGTTCCTGCAATGCTTGGCAAAAGGTCTGTAACAACCTCTGCTCTTCCGCTTCCCTGCGTTTGATTTCCTTGTTTTTCCGAGAGAGATAATCCTCACTGGGCCGAGATGATTCGAGACATTTAATGGTATCATCGATGAGGATCATGGAAAGACAATGAATATTGAGATACTCTCTGCCATGGAAAGAGTGGGCGAGAACATTACGACTGATGTTTCCAATGGAGGTGTGAGGGCCTGGATTTGTGTTGTGTCAGTTGTACAGGGTTGATCTCGATATGCGTTTGCGCCAGGACCATTGCGAGTCAAGCAGATATGGACTAGGACCAAAAGGCAAGATTCGGCGTCATGGGCTGGGTTATGCATGAACAATCGCATTCCCGTCTGAGTTTGTGTCGTTTCGTAAATTGAATCAGGGAAATAGTATTCGTTGAGAACTTCGCCACTCATGTACGATACTGTTCCCTGAGTTTAGGGCACTTGGTAGTAGTGGGATAAGTAAGCAATTAGTAGTAGGTAAGTAACAGTAAGTAAGTAAGTAAGTAAGTAAGTAAGTATAAGTAAGTAATAATAGTAAGTACAAGTAAGTAGTAGTGATAGTACTTGGTAGTAAGTAAGTTGAGTAAGTTTAGGGCAGGTCATAGTAGTGGCCAGGATAAGTAAGTAAGGCTGAATCCAAGCTGTGAGCTGGCCAACTGAGGCCTTAATCCAACAAAGTGAGGTTGAGGCTGGATCCAAGCCTTGAGCTCTCAAGGCCTTAAGTGAATAAAGTAAAGTTGAGGCTGGATGTCCCCCCAATCAAAGCCTTAACTGAATGGATGAAGCCTTAACCAAATAAAGTGAGGTTGAGGCTGGATCTGAGCCTTGAGTCTCTTCTATGAAGTGAGGTTGAGGCTGGATTAAAGCCTTGAGTCCCCCAACCAAGGCCTTAACCGAACGAAGTGAGGTTGAGGCTGGATTCAAGCCTTGAGTTCCCCCAACTGAGGCCTTAACCGAACAAAGTGAGGTTGAGGCTGGATCCAAGCCTTGAGTTCCCCCAACCGAGGCCTTAACCAAACGAAGTGAGGTTGAGGCTGGATCCAAGCCTTGAGTTCC